>JAENPR010000787.1:0-298871 GCA_018135685.1 Themeda triandra
GCAGGGGTCAGGGAGGTGAGTAGGAGAAGCGGGGGCTGGAGATGGCTGCGACGGCGACGGCAGCGGCGGCGGCGGCGGTTGCTGGAGCTTGTGATTTGCAGTGTGGGATGGTGAATAGCATGGGTTATGGCTGTTGAACCGCCCGGCGACGCCTCGCCATGAACGACGGCGCGGCGGCGGCGGGAGGGGAAGGGAGGGATCGGAGTCGGAGGAAAGAAAGAAAGGCCACGTGCGCCGGCAACACTGTCTGGCGCTGGCGCCGCCGCGGCAACGCGCGATCTGCACCGTCTGTTTTGCATCACGCTGATTTGATTTGTGCAAGAAGTCTGCCTAACCCAGCTGAACATCTGGCCCGTGGCCCCCTGTCCTCTCTCTAAACAAAAATACAATTCTCACTCCCCAAAGGAATCAGAAGAATTTAAATTTTAATTTTAATCAAACGAGTAATGTTTGTGATTTCAAATAATTATTGTTAGATGATTTACAAAAAAGTTTAAGTAAAACTATAAGAAAATAAATATGGATATACGAATTAAGTCTATTTTAGCTCTTTAACTTTAGGCCTTATCTCATTTTAACTTCAAGTCTCCTACTAACAAAAGCATCTATCTTTGGCACCTCAACTATCTTTTTTTTTACTCGAGTCAAACTCCATTCCTATTCATAAAGAACAGAAATACAAAATTTTTACACCAGTTTGAGACGAAGATAGAAAAAAGAGGAAAAAAGACCTAATCGACCATCAAAGGGCCTAAGTTTACTGGCATTAGCCACGAAGGGGCAAGCAACGGCTGCCAGGATACACACATTTTTTTTTTTGGCAAATGTAGCAGAAAACATAGCAATACCCACATAAGGCATACCAAAAGAAACATACTAGCAAATGAGGGACTCCATCTTCAATGCCTGACATCATCTTTGTCACCTTCCAGCACCTGTAACTTCCTCTTCTTCTCCTTGGCGACAAGCTTAGTTGCAATCGCCAACATTGCTTCCATAGCGGCTCTAAGTTGATTTTGTCAGCTCCTATGAACAAGCCTGCCCAATAATCCATGATGCGCCCCTACATATAGCAACCATAACAGCACGAGAACTAATATGTTATTCAGACACTTGAACCGGTTTTTTAGTGGTTTTTCAGATAACAAAAGCATCTATCCTTGGTTAATTTTTAGATGGTAATACTATTCTTCACGAATTTAATAGTGTAGTGTTGGGTATTTCATATAATTTTATGAAACAAGGATCTTCTAGATATTTAAATATCTGAATAAATCCCTATAGAACTACAATGCATAGCTTGTAACATACTAGTGTGAACTCGCACCAGAGTGAATATTGCCACTTGGAGATAAGAACGGACATGATATTCCACTAGCGGTTATGGCTTAAATATCCTACTAGCAAATTCGTCCGTGCGTTGCTACGGGTCACAAAATCCATAATACTCCCTCCGTTTAAACTATAAGATATTTTGTTTTTCTACAAAGATTGTTTACTTTTATTGTATATCTAGTCATAATCGATGCCTAATAAAAAGAGGTAAAACACCCATGCTGCTACGAATTTTATCCACATCTATCGCAAGGGTTTTCTAATTTTTACAAAATAATAAAAACCTATATATATATTTTGCACAATGGACCTAAACTATTTCCAAATGCATTTAGGTTTTGTTATATATCGTATTCAAAACAATTCATGTTCATGTCAATTCTTATTTTAAAACTTTTCAAAATGCCTTTGAGTAGACTATCTATGGCGTTTTATGCCCTTATGCTTTTCAAGATTTTCATTTCACAAACGGTTACACTCTATAGTTGAAAGGAATTTAACAAACATTTTATTTGAAATTTTATATTAATTTTGATTTTAAATGTATTTTATAAGTTTTAGTCATTTTGTTATTTTTTTGAAAAATAAAGAAGCTAAAAAAATACTTTGTATTGGGATCCCTAAAGTTTATGTAAATATCTTGAGATCAATTTGTTACTATATCCATATTTTAGCTAGAACCCTAGAATTTTCCTATTCTTGCCTCCAGCCTCCTTGTTGAACTAGATGGCTTGAACTCACTCACATACTCTTTGCACGATCGATATGGCCCGCTACGACAACCTCCCCACTGTGATGCCATGTCGCCCGTCCACTTCCTCCATGGTCACGACTTTTGAGTGTGGCGAGTTCGTCGACAGGACCTCGGGGGCACTCCGTGGCAGGGGAACCAGACAACAGCAACCCGTACTTGAATAATCTAATATGGCCACGAATCATCCTAGGTGCAAACTTTGCCGAGATGCACTCGACGCGAACGAAGGAACTTTTACTATATTATTTGTTGTATATATCTTGAGATAAATTTTACTCGTATCAACCTTTTCACCTAGAATCCTCTACTTTTTTCTATTCTTGGCAATAGCTCCTTGCTGAATTAGATGACTGAACTCACTTATGTACTCTTGAACGGCTTATAACATCGCGTATAATGTGTAGCGAAATTGTCATCACTTTCTAAAATTATCATTGTTATTATTGATTTTACAAAATAGCTGTAATATTTTTTTCCTTTTTTTTTCTATTCCATTATTTTATTTTTTCTATTTGCCTACAGATAGGAGGCCACCCTTTTCTATTTCCTTTTTTTTTTTTGAGGGCTCCCGAATTCTTTTCCTATACGTACGGACGGACTCAGCCGGTTTTTTTTTTCCCAAAAAACATGGGGGGCGGCAGAAAATTATCGGGCGGACAAAAAAGGGGTGGGAAATTTTCATGATTAATTATTAGGTAGAGACATATATATTAATAATAAATAAAAATTAATTAAAATTGGAATACATATTTCAACACATATAAACATTTATCAATAAGTAAATCCGATTATATGAAAAAAAGTATAAATACAAAATACATGGCTTAAAGTTCTTTTAGACTCAACTCCTGCTTTTGTCTAACTTTTGACATAATTAAATTGGGGTAGACCTCATGTCCAAAGTCCAAACCATCACTTTGTGACTCCCTTTTGGTTCCCCATTCTTCCTCACAGCCGCCGCCAACTCTCGTCCCAGATCTGTCCCACGCCGCGGAGCGGCCTGCGCTATGCGAGGTCCCAGCGACCCGACAGGGGCTGCTCCGTCTCTTCCGTCACGTCGAGCTGTGGGACTGTGCGAGGCGAGGAGCTGAAGACCGGTGGCTGGAGCACCGGAGGGCGCGATCGCGCGAGGCCGTATCACGCCCAGGCCGCGCCGACGCCCGTCGCCCGGCGATCGAGCCGTGACACGCGCAAGAAATCAAGAAAATTGGTGCGACGAGGAACGGGTCGGGGCAAACCCCCTGAGCTTGGCTTCGTGGTTTCTATTCTGAATGACGATGGTTCATTTTGATACAGGGAGTTACTCCTTATTACGTACGCTGACCAATGGGTCCCACACGTCGTAATGACAGAAAATAAGAAAAACGTAAAAACAAGTACTACGCCTGCTGGTGCTGTGTCTCCCTCTTTCGGTGTAGCATCCTCTGTTGCGACAGCCGCCCCTGTCTATCTGCTCCCACGGCTGCGGTTTGCGGTTCCGCTATCTTTCCCTTCTCTGGTGAGGACTAGCGGAATCGATGCATGTCGGGATTGGAGCCTAACAGGCGGTGACCTGACGGATTTTATATATCGAGGAAATAGATAGAGGTAGTAATAATACTGCTGATCCGTTTCATCCCGCAGTACTGCTGCAACTTTTTTTTTATTTAATTAGAATTTGAATTCATTTTTAATTGGAATTCGAATTGGAGTTCGAGTTGGACCTGTAGTCAGATAGGAGAAGAACTCCAGCAGATTGGATTTTGGTTCGTTCTCGATTCGGCCTATTACGTTACGCCTTTGATACGATGATATCCACTTGTATATATAATAACTAGGTATACCCCGCGTTGCTGCGGGTATTCCAAGCAATTTTGAAAAATATTTACTTATATCTTGAACTAATTTTGATGAATGATTTGAGACATCTTTGTGGACAATTGAATGAAACTACCTAAATTAGTTTTGATAAATTATTTGACATATCTTTGTGGACAACTAAATGCATTTTAGTGGATGAAGAGAAAACTATCTTAATTATGTTAGTTGGATATAATTGCAACTTATAGTGAATTGCTGAGTGGATTGATGATGTGGACATGCGTGTTGAGAGAATTCACTAGTGGGGTTTATCTTTATAAGAGGTATAGATACCCCTCCACCGCGTTTGCTCAAAAAAAAAAAAAAAAAAACCCCTCCACCGTCTTCCGCATCAAACAAAGGGTTCCCTACCTGAACCCGGTTTCCTTCACTTATAATGGCGCCCGCGACCTCACCAACGGCCCACGGGAAAGAAAGATCAAATTTTGGGTATAAAAAAAGCCTGAATATCTGGACAGTGAAGGGAAGTCTCAGAAGGCGTGCTATGGATCCACCTTCAGGATGCAATGAAAACCAACATAAAGAAAGAAGACAGACTGAGTGCTCTACCTAATGACATCCTGCTCAACATCCTCGAACGCCTATCTTTGCGCAGTGCCTTTCAAACCACCACCCTCTCCAGGCGATGGAGCACCTCCACTCATGCTCTCAAGATGTTGATGAGTTGAATGCTCTGATAGTCATACAGTGCGTACAGTGATGACTTCTTTCTGTAAGGCAACAAATAAGCTGCTTGCATCGACAAGGATCTCCGCCTAATCTTCTACCTTGCAGACCCAGATTACCTGCTCTCCATTGGCCAGGCTGTTAGCAATGCCATTGAGAGTGGGAACATAGAGTTTCTAGAGTTCAATATATGGCCAGTTATCAGACCCACAAGATGCAGTGATGAACATCTCATATTATTTGGGCAGCGCTTCATGTCGTTCTTAGATGCGTGCCCTAATGTCTTCAGATGCCTGACAAGCCTCACCCTTCGTAGAATGCGATTTGGTGAGGCTGACATCCAAAACATCTTGAACACATGCCAGAAGCTTCAGGCCCTTTCTCTGGACTCGTGTGAATTAAATAACTCAGGTTTTGTACTGAAGATAGATGCACCAAACTCCCACCTAGTGCTGCTAGAATTTGTCAAGTGCTATTTCTCACAAGTGGAGTTGATATGTGTCCCAAAGTTAGCTCGGCTAGTTTATGATACTTGGATTTCCATAAACCCTCCGCTGCGGTTTGGCTATCTCCCGCTACTTCATAACATACAACTTGGATCCACTCTAAAGTCTTGGCAAGTAAAACTCGCTCTGAGCGGGTTTCTATCTAACACTAGAGACTTGTCAACTCTTTATCTGAATTTCCATGATGAAATGATTTGGTTCCAGCCTGAAGGAGCTAAAAGTTTGCTGCTATATTCCACAATCTAAAAACTGTACATCTCTATGATATATTTCCTGAATGTGACCTTCAGTGGACTTTGTTATTTCTTGAAGCATCACCTCCTCAATAGTCTTCATGTCAAGATATCACAGCACATGTGTGGACGGTACAAGTTATGTTGATAATGCCGCTGACCAATGTGCTATGTGAAGCATCTTCTTTCAAGCATTATAATTTGAATTCATTGGGCATTAGAGGTTTTGTAATGGAAGAAAAGCTAATAAATTATATAAAGCTTGTCATTGAACGAGCTGTGGTTTTGAAGAAAATTTTACCTATATGATAGGAGCGATGTCAAAGTTGTGACCTTTGAAGCAGGCTCCAGTGCTTCTCAGACCAAGCTTTCCAATTAATGATGAAGAGAAGAATCTAGTTAGGAGGCAGCTCACCCATGGATTGCCGTCATCTGCCATAGACATAATCATAGAACCAAACTGAAGAGGCACTTGATATGGTGTAATCGTGTTGCGGGTCTTGGCTTCTTGCTTAATATAAAGAGACGTTAAGTCGTGTTGAAGAAAAAAATCCAAACTGACTGTAAATTAACAATGCTAGTCCATGCTGACCGCATTGTGATGGAACCTTGTAGAAGTTTCAAGTGATATTTATTGTGTCAAAGTGTAAGAATGTAAATTGAAAGAAATGATCGGAAGAATTGGTAAATTTTTGTTAGTAAAAAAAAAAAAAAAACATCACTTTGTGTGCGCTCCCATGGTAGAATGTTGACATGTCCAACACAATCTGTGCCACATGGTACGTACTGGATTTTAGCCCACACACGTGATGCTAGGTGTCCACATGATATTCTGCACGCCACACAAAAGATGTTTGACCTCATGTGTACCCAATTTAATTGCAACTTTGACACCTTAACTATCAAAACCGTGCAATTTTAGTCCTTGAGCCAGTTTTGATTGGTTTACATAAGGCTTTGAGGGTTTAAATTGAACGGTTTTGATAGTTGAGTACTAAAGTTAAATGGTTTTTATTATCAAAAAAAAAGTTAAATGGTTTATAGTTGTAAGGTCAAATTAGACAAAGACAAGATCTTTTTTTTTATCATAGACAAAGATAAGAGCTGAGGAGCCAAAGTATCCTATTGTTTTGCATGAAGTTATTGGGGTCTGACTGGCCCCAAACCTACAATTACATCTTTTTAGGATGGAAATAGTATTTCATACTAATAAGTCCAAATTTGAATACTTCGTATTTGATATTTGAATCTATGGGGCCGATGTGATGATATGACAATTAATCGAAATCAAGGATAAGTGTGGCATTGCATTGGAACTTGGATAGTCGAGGTTTCAAAAGCTCATCCACGACGGATTCAAAACTGTTTTGCACTTCAACCGATTTTTATGAACTCAAATTGATGAATCAACTGCCGACGTGCCCACACCAACCACAGATACAGAATGGAAGAACCACAACACACGTTCACCTCGATTTCATCAATTGTACGTGTAGATGCAACTCCATCACTTACAATAAGCATATCTAAGAGCAATAGGAACAAGCTATTTCATCATCACACATGCTCCTCTGTACCAAAATGTTTGTCGTCTTGATTTTTTGTGTCACAAATTTAACTTGATTTATAGAAAATACGTCCAACATTTATATCTCCAAACAAATTTATTAAAAAATTAGATTAAAAATCTTTCCAATAATACTAATTATGTACCATAAATATTAATAATTTCTAATATATATATATATATTTTTATCAAAGTTGTTTTCCTGAAACAAAGTGACAAACATTTTGGGATGGAGGTAGCCGATTGTTTCGCACCCAGGGGTATAACACCAACGAAAGTAAATTTCTGCGTGCTCCTAATCCGGATGGTGATGCAAGATGGACACATATGCGTTTATCCTGGATTTCAGTAAAGGGTGCCCTACGTCCGACAGAGGTGAGATTTGTATTATCTTGCACCGGGGTGCTTATGTACAGGTGAATACAAGCGAGTCCTGGAGACCTAGCGTGAATGGAAAGGTGTTGTGAATGGGCGTCCAAAAACCCCCCTAGACTAGGCCCCGGCGTCCCTTTATAGGCCAAGAGGAGGCTCGTGATCACAGGTAGATAGGGCGATCGTGGGCGTGACGTCGAGGTACGTGCGCCATGCCGAATCCTCGAACTGTGGACCTCCCTTGGTCGGTCCGAGCAGCAGCGGTATGGTCAATGATGGCGCCGCTTGTCCTTGCTTGACCGGGCCGACGTGGAGGTGATGAGGTCCTTCGGTCGTGGGTCTGTCGTAGTCGAGCACGTGCGCCGGGAACTCCGCTGTATGGCCGTCGAGGTGAGAAAGACAGGACACCTCGCGCCCCATGCTTAGGTCGCGTCCCGCCATCACTTCCTCGAGTGGTTGGAGGCCGTCTCGAGAGGGCAATGGTCCGGGCGATGGGATGAGATGGCGTATGGGTGGTACGGAGAGTTGACAATGTGTTTGGAGGGGTGCCTATACGAGGCACAGTACAAAGCATGGCGTAACAGCAGGGCCGCCGTCCTTGAATCCGGGGCATGGGCAGCGCAATGGCGGATGCGAACTCGTGTACGATCACTGTTACGAGCTTTGTAGCTATGGAGTTAGGTGGGCGGACGGCGAATCGCTCGAGCCCCGTAGCCATGTGCGGGTTTGTCGGGCAATGATTGTAGGCGGACTCGAGCGGGCGCCGCTCGGAAGGCTCTCCGTCCCCGCTCGAGCGGTTGCTCGCCGAGCGGTTTGCGTCATCGTCTCCCGAGCGGTGCGCACGCTCGAGCGGTTTCCGTGATTTTGAGCGGGCGCAGCGGGGGCCGCTCGAGTAGGCGGGGTTTTTGTGGGCCTCGAGCGGGCCGGCCCGGCTGAGAAGGGATTTGGAGGTTTCTCTCGGCTAATTAGTTTTGGGTTTCTTAGAGGAGATGAGGTTGATTTATTTATCTCTAATTCACCCAATTTAGGACCCCTAATCTAGGTACCCGACAAAAGAGTTCCCCCGAGCCCTTGTTTGATTGTGAAAAACTTCAAGCAAGGGATCATGAAGTGGAGTTGAAGTACCTAGACTGGGATTGATATTGGTGTTTCGAGGAGCTACTTTGTTCTTTCTCCGTGGGGCGCGCGGTCCCCCCGGGGGTAGCTCCCGAGGCCCCGGAGGAACGAGGCATTCTTCGGGGGCTTTGAGATGAACGGATTTTTCGGTCTAGAGTGTTGTTAATTGGAGTTGTAGCATCTCAAGGCGGGAGATTTCCAATAACCGTTCGAGCCCTCGAGTATTTCCGGCTCCTCCCGTGTCGAGGGAGGTTTTTTGTGGCTCGAGCCCCGAGCCCCGAGTCGGCCGGAGTCATGATCCGGGTTCCTCTGGACCTCTTGGATCGATCCAAGTGGTGAGAGATCCGACACTACTCGCGACCGAGCGAGCGCCATACCTCCCCGTGAGCCGGCGGGTAGTCCAAGTGAGAGCTCGTCTCCTTCGAGGGGAGAAGGCTTCGGGGTCCCGGCGCTCTCATTAAAGCCGGGCTCTTAGTTTCCGAGGACCGTCCCCATTCGAGGGGGTCGGCGGCTCGAGTGCCTCCGTCGGCGGGATCTCTTAGATACCGAGTGCCCCGCCTTGGACACGCCATCCGGGTTCGAGGGCTCGTTCTCGAGCGGAACCTTCGAGGATTCCTTCCCATAGCGCCCTAACTCGGGGTGCTCGAGGGCGGCTTTTCGAACCCGTCCGTGGTCAGCCTCCGCCTCCTCGAGACTTACTTGTGGGACCGGAGTCCCCGGGTTTCTTACCGTGTAAGGGACCGCCCGCCGAGACGTCCCGTCATTGCGTCCGTTCGAGGTCGCATCCGTCCAGGTTGTGCGGCGCGCGCTTTTAGGCGGAAACCGGCGCATCGTGGTGATCGTGGGCCCGGGCGACGGTTCCGCTTCGTCTCGACGCGTGCGCCCGCAAAGTGGAGGTAGGTGGCGGTTTGTCGTGGCATTTAATGCGGTTACCGTTTTTCTTCGAGTCCCCGGTGCGCGTGGCCGTTGGATGGCGATCCGGGCCGTTGGATGCGATTCACGCGGATCGGTCTTCGGGCTCTATAAATATGGAGGTGGGTCCTGTTCTTCTTCCCCGCATTCTCGCCTTTCCCCGCGCTCTTGTTGCCGGTTGCGGCCCAGCAGAGATCCAATCCGCCGCCGTCATTCTGCCGCACCGCCTGCAGGATGACATCGGCGCCACTCTAGCCCGCGATCGTGCTTGCTTTACGTGCCACCATTCCCCACGCCACCGTTCCTCGTGTTCCGCCCGTTGCTCTCTCCGTCCCATCACCGTCATGCTTCAGGGAGGTCGGCCAAGAAGACGCGGGCCAGCTCCGGCCATGGTGCTGGTGGCAAAGGCAAGGGCAAGTGGCAAGAGCGCGCCCTTCCTGCCGGGTGGTGATGGAGGACGCGCCTCCGTGGCCTCGGCCTCGCGTGACCGAGGGGATCTTGCTCACCGGGTGAACGGTGGATTGCTTCCGCCTAATCCGAGCGGAGGGGCTACCGGAGTGGAGGGTGCCGGACGCGGCGACCTCGGCCCAATCCCCCAGGCTACGTCCCGAGCTTCATCAGTTCCACCGGCGGACTTGCGCGCGGCCGAGCCGTTTATGCGGGCGTCCTCCACCATTTTAGGGGCTGAGCTTCAACACTTCAACCCCAATTCCATCTCACTCGCGGCTACTTACGCCGCCGTGTGTGAGGGGTATTTGGGAATGGCGCGCAAGTGGGACCGTTCACCCACGTCTTCAAGGCGACGCTCTTCACCAAGGCGGTGAAGAACAAGAAGGCCGCCGACGACGACGGTGATGATGATGACGAGGAGGAGGAGGAAGAGGAGGAGAATGAGGAGGAGGAGGAGGGAGAAGGTGGTGAAGCCAAGATCCGCCGCTACGTTCGAGCGGGTTCCCGCTCGCTCGGGTTGAAGAGGAAAGAATGCTGGTCGTCAGTACGTGGTCAATCCCGAACAACTCCCACTGGGACGGGAGTGGTTCTACCTCCGCAATGAGGAAGGCCTCTTCCCGGAGTACACCGCGCCCGTGCTTACCGCGCCGGTTTCAATCAAGCGCACGGCCCCGGCCCGACGGCGCGCAAGGCCCCGCATGAACTCCCCGCCGACGCCATTTCGAGCCTCCGAACCGGAGGTCCGGCAACTTCTTCCTCAACATCGCGCATGTGGTTGCCGAGTTCCACAGCTCGCCGCCGGGTGCTCCCGCCGCCGAGCCCGCCGCGGCTCGACCAGATGACGGAGGACGCCGACCCTGGCGCTGCGCCAGCAGATGTCCGACGAGCCCTCCCGGCCGCTACGATCGTGGCTCGGGTGCGTGACGCGATCGACGGTGGGAGGAACTTTGGCGAGAACCAAGTCGGCCTCTTCCGCATGCGTCCGGACTACAACCGCTCGGGCTACGAAGTTTTCTCGAGATCCTCTTTTCGTCGTTTCTTTTACTCGAGCAATCCTTATCGAGGCCTGTCCTTTTGTCCCGAATATCAACGACCACGTTGCAGTCGAGGCCCCGGTGGAAGGAGGATGCGCCCGACCGTGAGGTAAGACGCCCGAGGGGCGAACGAGGACATGCCGCCGTGGTCTCGAGGAGGAGGAAAAGGCGCAGAAGGCCCGTGCGCTAGAGGAGAAGGAAAGCGTAAGGCTAGGCGCCGCCGGAGCGTGAAATACGCCCGGCGGCGGACCCGACCGATTGGAGCCCGGTCTCGAGTCGACCGACGAGGACGAGGGGAGGATGATGATGAGGACGACGAGGCGACCGGCGTGACGGCGCCACCGCCACTCGAGCCCTAACGCCTCCTCGCTCTCCGTGAGCCAACTATGGTGCCGGGCCGCTCGCGCGGCGATCGTCGTTGGTTGGTGGCCGGCGCCAGGAGGAGTCGTCCGAGCCGCGCGCTCGAGCGCCGCCGCGGCCCAAGCAAGGCAACGGGGTGGGGCGTCTCAACATTCCGCCCCCGCGCGTTTCGCCGCTCCTGGGCAGAGCGGGGCGGAGGAGTCATCCCGCCGTCCCTCTAGCCATGATGGCGGGTGCCATCGCCGACACGGCGGGAATCTTCCTCCCGTCACCATTCATCTCAACGGGGCGCGCACACCCGGCAAGCATGAGGCCGCAAATGTGCGCACTTCAAGTTCTCGCACAGCCCGTCGAGCAGCGCCGGCTCCTTCCGGCCGACCGGGCCGAGCGGACTCGACCCGCGCAACTCGTGGATCCCGCAAGGGACTCGCAGGTGCCCGATCCGGCCAAGGAGTCGAGGCTGGAACGGGGCGGCCGCCGAGGTCTTGAAGCCCCCGAAGCGGTGCAAGGGGCTCGAGGCCCCCAAGTCTTCGAGGACTCTGGGGGTGCCCGAGGCTCGAAGCCCCCGAGCGCCGAGCGGCCGGTGGCTCGGCAGCTGGCCCTCGACAAGAGGGTAAGTCTCCGTCACCCGCTCCTTATTGCACCGTTTTTGTTCGTGTGTGAGTATTTTGTCTCATGAAAATTTTTTGTTTTTCTCTTTCTTCCAGACTAAGCGTTTCCTCGCAGACCTTACCATCCCTCCCCTCATGGTGCCTACTAAGAGGCCGAGGACCACGGAGGGTCGCACGGCACCCCGTCGATGCTGTGTGTGGAGGACTCTCCCTCCCTCTACTCCCATTTGGTTGGAGCGCAAAGGATGCACTTAGGCGTGGGAGGCCGATGGCATTGCGTCCAAGGCCCCGCGTGTGCCGGGCCGTGACTAAGGCCACGGGTGGTGAGGACACCACCACCACCACGGCCTCGATCGCCCTCCCGCTCGAGACCATCGTCATGTCCATCAGCGCGCTAGGCGACACGGCGGCGGCGATCAAGGGGCAATGGCGCAGAACCGGCGGCCTCTATCCGTGACGACGGGGCCTGACGGGGAGTGCCTCATCACGCGAGGAGAGTCCGAGCCGGCGCGTCAAGTCCCCGGCCCGGCTCGCGCCGCCTTGAGGAGGAGCGTGTGGAGAAGGAGGAGGAGGTGACGCCGGCACACCGTCGGCCGGTGGGAGATGTGATGCGGGAGGCGGACCGGTGCTCGAGCCCGCCCGAGCCGGCCTCAACCCTCCTCGGAGAGATGGAAGTCGAGTCCTCTGGCAGCAACGGGTCGAGGAGGGGAGGCCCAAGCCGCCGCTCGAGATGGCGCGCGAGGAGCGCCCCGCGCCACGCAAGAAGAGGAGAAGGCGGAGGAGATGCGGAGCAAGCAAGCGGGGCCGGTGGAAGACTGCGGCCGCGGCGTCGAGGAGCATCGCCCGGCGACGGGGTTGTCGGGTTGAGCAAGAGGAGCAAGAATCGGGAGGTGGGGCGACAAGCGGAGCCGCCCGCCGCAGCGGCGACGAGCACCAGGGCGGCGAGCAAAGGGAGGAACGACTCGAGGAGCACCGTCTGGCGTCTATGCTCATATCGCGCGCACGCGCCGCCGCGGTTAGGGAGGCCGGTGCCTCCCTCCGTGCCCGACTCGACGTCGGGCGAGGTGGAGTTCACCGTTATGTCCGAGGCCGACCACCGGGAGGAGCCCGGAAAGAGGCAGACGGCGTCCGCTATAATCGGATCACATGCGGACGGTCGGTTTCGGACACCGAGCCAACCGATGTTGCCATCGAGGAGCGGGAGGCGGATCGAGGCGCGGCGCTTGCCCAAGAGGCGTCCTCCTCCCGGGGGCGCCCGCAACGCCCTACGACTCGGGCCGAGCGGGTGACGACGGCGGCGCGTTGATTTGGAGGCCAGCGAGAGGACGTCGTTCTTCCGTCGACAAGGAGATGCGGGACGAATTCCCTCTATGGGAAAGGCCGCCGCTGGTGCTCCCCGACCCTCTCGACCACGAGGCCCCTGCGATCGTGATGAACGATCAGAAGGAGCTCGAGGCGCATATGGAGGCTGAGGAGCGCCGGCAGTGGCTTGAACATGCTCTGAAGGCCGCTCTGTCGCTCGTCTCTGAGGACCTGCCCCGGCTTTCTTCTGTGAGTATCCTTGAGCACGGCCCCCCTTTTTTTTGTTCAGACTTATCGTCGTTTGTATTTGATTTTTTCTCTTTCGTGGCTTAGACGGCACAAAGCTGCTCATATGCCAAGTCGGTTCATATCCGCGCTCCGTGAGGAGAGCCGAGGACGAGATCCGCGATATGTGCGCATATGGGGCGGGATGCCGAGGCGGAGTTGCACCGGTCCGCCCTGGCCTCTTCGAGAGGCCAACGCCGCCCGGACGCCGCCAAGGAGGATGCCAAGAGAGCCCAAGATGAACTCGCCGAGTGGCGCAGAGGCCGGGGCAGCGCGCCAGGAAGCGGGCGAGAAGCTCGCCCAAGCCGTGCGAGGCCGAGCCTCGTCGAATATGCGAAGCACGCAGCCTTCGAGCGGCTCAAGAAGGATGCAGCTACGGCCGCAAAGCTACAAGGCCAAGTGCCGGACATGGAGCACCTCCGAAGGAGAAGGCCGGCGTTGAGGCCTATGTGAAGGAGCTCTGTGCAACGGTCACCCGGAGGCCGCGAGAAGGGGGCCTTGCCGCCGCCCCGCTCGCGAGAAGGAGCGAGCGAGCGGTCTCCCGACGGAGGTGGCCAACTTCCGTCGTAGTGATGCACAAGGACCTTTCATGGGCGCCGGCAAGGCTCTCGAGGAGGTGCGGACGGAAGCGCGACGTCGAGCGCCCTCCCGGAGGAAGGAAGCCGAGCTTGCGCGCGGGCGCTCGAGCGCG
The DNA here is from genome assembly GCA_018135685.1 of Themeda triandra. Lineage (NCBI taxonomy): Eukaryota > Viridiplantae > Streptophyta > Magnoliopsida > Poales > Poaceae > Themeda > Themeda triandra. Next base: position 14,055 of record JAENPR010000787.1, read on the forward strand.
AGCAAGGGCTCTCGACCCGCCGCACCGAAAGTGCTTGAATCCTTTAGTCCTATTTTCGTGCGTGATTCATATGTGTTGCTCGAGTACTTGATTCTTGTCGTCCTTTTCAGGTTTGAGGCGGACTCGGGCGACGCGCGTGAGTACGCAAAGTCCACCCATGCGCGGGCCGGCGTGCTCTCGGCCAAGGCCCGCATCACCGGTGCCATTGGACACCTCGGCGCACCGGGCTTCCACGCGGTGGCGGACGTCGAGGGCCGGACGGGCCAAAGCTATGCTAGCCGGGTCCGTGAATTTAGCGCCTCTCTCGCGGGGGTCGCATCCGGGAGGCCCTTGTTTTTTTCTTTGCGCCGGACGATGGCCATTTTCTACTGGGTTCGAGGCCACCGTCTCGAGGAGGACGCCCGGCCGGGATGGAGGCCGTCGCGAGCGGCTTCACCTACGTCGAGGGCGAGCAAGAAGGAGGGTCAACCCCGGATCGAGCAGCTCAAGGCCGAGGCCGAAGAACCGGGCGCCCGTCTTGGAGGCGATCCGCCGCATGAAGTCCTCCCGCCCGGCGAGTAGATTCCAACCACCATGAGCCGTAACTGGGCAACAAGGCCCTTGTAAGAATCAAAATATTTCCGTCGTGGAATGGCCTAAGTGGCCTAAAATCTTGATGCTTTGTAATTTAAACCGTTATGCTCTAGTTTTTCCTTTGCGCTTGATATCATTTTCCCTTCCCGCCTTTACTTTGTTTTAGCTAAGTGTTGGTGCGGTGCTCGAACCACTCCGAGAGGGGATGAGTTAGGGGGTGCCGTAGCTCCAAAGCGTAGGAAGCCTCGTGCTCGATCGCCCGGGCTCGATGAGCTCGAGGTGACGCAAATACTTAGCTTACGAAAAATTTCGAGGCGAGAGGAGAAAATTACGTCGAGCATCGAAAAAAACCAGGTGCGTTTTTTTGAGGACTCGTGGGGTTCCCCCGGTCTAGCCCCCGAGGGGGCTTGACTTTGTGGAAACAAAGTCGAAGCCCACCTTGCGTATGAACAAAAGTAAGAAACCGACTTATTTATTCATACTAGCGGTATAATTTAAACTAAAATATGTACAAGGCATCGGGCCTAGGGGAAAAAGCGACGTAGCCTGTTCGATGTTCCATGCGTTGGTGAGGGTCGAGCCTTTATCGCTGGCCAACTTGTACGTCCCCGGCTTCAAAGACCTTGACCACGATGAACGGGCCTTCCTGTGGAGGAGCGCCTTGTGGCGCCCTTGTTGTCTTGTCGTCGACGAGCACGAGATCGCCGACCCCGAAATCCCTTTGCGTACGTTCTTCTCGTGATATTGCCGTAGTTTCGTTGGTAGCGAGAGTGTAGGAGTGCCGTGTCTCGAGCCTCTTCGCTTGGTCGATGGTGTTTGCCAGCCTTTCCGATTAGTCTCGTCGTTGTAGGCCTTGAGTCGGGGACCCGTACTCGAGGTCGCGGGGAGGACGGCCTCGAGACCCATAGACCGAAGAACGGGGTGAACCCGGGCTCGACTCCGGTCGTCCGCAGACTCCACAGATCGATGGGAGCTCGGCCACATATTTGTTGCCGTGTTTGTTTAGGCGTTTGAAAATCCCGGGCTTTAAACCTTGCAAGATCATGCCATTTGCGCGCTCGACTTGGCCATTAGTTCGAGGATAGGCGATCGCCGACCGCTCACACGGATGTGGTTCCGATCGAAGTCCAAGAACTTTTTGCCCGTGAACTCGGGTGCCATTGTCGTAATGATGACGTTAGGGACTCCAAAGCCGTGGACGATGTCGGTGAAGAACTCGACCGCCCTCCGAGCGGATGTTAGTGATGGGTTTGGCCTCGATCCACTTGGTGAACTTATCGATGGCCACGAGCAAGTGGGTGTGGCCTCCCGTCGTCTTTTGAGGGGTCCAACCGATCGAGCCCCCGCACCGCAAATGGCCACGTGAGTGGGATCATCCGGAGTGCGTGTGCCGGAAGATGCGTTTGCTTGGCGTAGAATTGACATCCCTCACACGTTCGAACAAGCTTGATGGCGTCGAATCGCAAAGGCCGCAAAAGCCTTGACGGAATGCGTTCCCGACAAGGGTTCTTGGCGCAAAGATGGTGGCCATAAGCCCCCGAGTGCATGTCTCTCGAGCGTTTCTTGCCTTCCTCGATCGAGATGCACCATTGGAGCACACCGCCGGGCTCCGGCGGTAGAGCTCGTCGTCCCCGTAAAGGACGTAAGTTTTGGCTCGACGAGCTAATCACCTTGCCTCCGTTCGATCTTCCGGTAACTCCTCGAATGAGATACTCGAGGAATGGTGCACGCGCCGGTTGGCGGGCTCAGCCCGGATCGATCTCCATGACCGTGGCCCCGTCGAGGGGGTTGTGGATGCAAAGCCCAACGGCCGGTCCCCGCCCTGCCCCCGAGTCCCATTTCACGGATGGCTCGTGAAGATCTTTCGAGAAGACATCCGGGGGTAGTGGCGCTCGAGATGAAGCGATTTTGGCCAGCTCTGTCCCAGCCTCGTTGAAGCGCCGGACGTGGTTGAGCTCGAGACCATGGAAGTCGGGCCTCTAACTTGCGCACCTCATTGCAAGACGCTTCCATCTTTTCGTCATGGCAGCTCGAGGCTTTCATCACTTGGTCGATAACGAGTCGCGAGTCGCCTCGAGCATCGAGGCGTCGGACCCCAGCTCGATGGCAATGCGCAACCCTAACGAGCGCCTCATACTCTACCATGTTGTTCGAGGCGGCAAAGTGGATGCGCACCACGAACGCATGTGTACTCCGAGGGCGAGATGAAGAGTAGGCCCGCGCCCGCCTCCCCGTCTTCATAAGTGACCCGTCGAAATACATGGTCCACAGCCACTGATCGGGACCGGGGGGGAGTTGGACGTCGGTCCACTCAAACCGGCAAAGTCACCAAGCACTTGGGATTTGATAGCCTTTCGTGGGCAGACGTGATGGTCTCGCTCATGAGCTCGACCGACCACTTGGCGATTCGACCCACGACTTCCCGGCTCGATAATTTCCCCAAGTGGGAATGATGTTACCACCATTACCGGGTGGCTAAGAAAGTAGTGGCCGGAGTTTTCGACGGGTGATCACGATTGCGTAGGAGCAGCTTTTTTGGATATGGGGGTATCGAACTTTGGCATCCGAGAGCACCTCACTCGATGAAATACACCGGCCGCCGGACGGGAGCGCGTGTTCCCTCTTCCCGCCTCGACCACTACGATCGTGCCGACCACCCGAGTGGTTGCGGCAACATAGAGGAGGAGTGGCTCACGGGTTGGTCCGGGCGTAGCCGGGTCGAGGTGGCACGAGCACGGGAGGAGGTGAGCATGCCCTTCGGCCTCGAGAGGGCATCCTCCGCCTCGGGTGTCCATGTGAAATGCTCGGATTTTTTGAGGAGTCGTCTGAGGCAAAGCTTTTTCTCCCAAGCGTGCGATGAATCGGCTTAGGCGGCTAAACATCCCGTGATCTTTTGTACCCTTTCGGGTCTCGAATCGGCCCCATCCGCATGATGGCCGTGACCTTTCGGGGTTGGCCTCGATCCCCGCCGGGAGACGATGTAGCCTAGCAAGCATCCCTCGTGGCACTCCAAAGACACACTTCTCGGGGTTCGGTTTGATGTTCTTAGCCCGAGGCATCAAATGTCAACTTGAGGTCTTCGACAAGGTTTTCGACCTTACGTGTCTTGACAACGATGTCATCCACGTATGCCTCAACCGCCTCTCCTATATGTTTGTCAAAAACATGAAGCATGCAAATCCCGATATGTTGCCCGGCGTTAGGCCGAAAGGCATCGTGACATAATGTAAAGACATGCCCATAGGGGTGATGAAAGAAGTCGCAGCCGGTCGGACTCCTTCATTTTGATTTGGTGATAGCCGAGTAGGCATCGAGAAAGGAAAGTACTTCAACAACCTGAGTGGAATCAACAATTTGATCTATTCGAGGCAAAGGAAATGGAACTTTGGGACATGCTTTATTTAAACTAGTGTAATCTACACACATCCTCATTTTTCCATTCTTTTCTCTACCAACACAGGATTAGCTAACCACTCGGATGATGTACCTCCTTGATGAATCCGGCCTTCTCGAGCTTCTCGACTCCTCACGGATGATCCCGCACTTCTCCTCGTCGAAGCGGCGCAGCGTTGCTTGACAGTCTTGAACCGGACGGATCTCCAAGGCATGTTTCGGCGACATCCCTCAGATGCTGTGCATGTCCGAGGGACTCCACGCAAACATGTCGCCGTTTGCGCGGAGAAAGTCGACGAGCACCGCTTCCTATTTACCGTCGAGGGAGGCACCGATGACCGCCGTCTTCTCCCCGAGGAGCTTGGATCGAGCGGGATCTTCTTGGTGTCTTCAACGGGCTCGAAGTTGCCGCCCGTCGCTTGGGTGTTGGAGCGAAGCCTCCCGCCATGTGATCGAGCATCATGGCTAGGTCTTCGATGTTCCCAAAGACGTTTGTCGCTGATTCCCCGTACTCGACGCACTCCACATCGCAAGTGGTAGGCGTGCTCGTACGTGGAGTTGACATGATGACTCCTTTGGTCCCGACATCTTGAGCTTGAGGTAGGCATAGCCGGGGATCGCCATGAACTTTGTGTAGCACGGCCGCCTAGGATGGCATGGTACGTCCCCTCGAAACCCGGGCACGTCGAAGTTAAGACCTCTCGACGAAAGTTCGAGCGTGTCCCAAAGACGACGGGAGGTCGGCGGCCGATCGTGAGCGCTTGCTGTGGACCACTCCGTGGAAGCCCCGCGCTCTACCGGAGGTCGCCCTCTTGTGAGGCCGAGCAATGTGAGGGTCTCCATGTAGATGATGTTGAGGCCGCGCCTCCATCCATGAGAACTTTTGTGAAGCGGGCGTTGAGGATGATCGGGCGGACGATGAGTGGGTACGAGCCAGATTGGTGACGTGGTCCGGATGATCATCACGGCCGAACGTGATGGGGCATCCGACCAGTCATGGAATTGAGGCGTGGCGGGTTTCATGGCGAAAACCTCCCCGCGCTCGGCCTTCCGCTCTCGACGTGTCATCCGGGTGGTCGGGCCGCCGTAGATCATGTAGCACCTCGGTGATGGGTGGGTACCCATCATCGTCATTGTCGTTGGCTCGGTCCTCGCCACCCTTATCCTTCTTGCCATCGTCCTTGTCAAGGGCAAATTTCTTGAAGTAACCTCGAAGCATACGGCATCCTCGAGGTTATGCTTGACCAGTTCCTTGTGGTAGCCGGGCGTGGCCGCTTCAGCATCTTGTCGAAGACGCCCCATCCGGAGGGGGTCTAGGCTTGCGCTCGCCGCGGCCACCTCGTCTTCCACGACCGCGCTTGCCTTGCCTGGTTGCCTTTTTTTCTTCTTTCCGTTCTTCTTCTCGGGCCTTGCTCGAGCCCTCACCGCCTCCCGGGGATGGCGTGGGCTTGTTCTCGCCCACCAAAGAAGGCCCCCACGGCCTCGTCGCCGGCGGCGTAGTCGGCGACGACGTCCATGAGCTCGTTCACCGTCTTTGGGCGATTGCGCCCGAGCTCGCACGAGCTCTTTTGCACGTGGTGCCGAGACAAACGCTAGGATGACGTCGTGGTCCGGGACGCGGGCGGCTCGTATGCGCAGCTTGAGAAACATCGAGCAAAATCCCGCAGGATTCCGAGGTATTTTGCTTGCGATTACGGAGATCCCACGAGTTGCCGGGTCGGATGTATGTGCCCTTGAAGTTCCCCTCGAAAATCCGGACCAGGTCGGCCCGGTCCGTAGATCCGACAGGGAAGCTCTCGAGCCACCGTCGAGCGGTGTCAGAGAGAAACAGTGGGAGCTGGCGTATGATCGCCTTATCCTCTCGAGCCCCTCCCAGCTGGCAGGCCGCCCGGAGTCGGCCGCCGGAGTTGGCTTGGTCTCCCGTTGTACTTGACCACGCTGTGGGGGTCGAAACGGGTTTGGTAATGGCGTGTTGCGAATGGCTCGATCGAAGACTCGAGGGCCCGGCGGCCGGAGCGCCGGTCCTCGTCGGGGCCGTCGTAGCGCCCTCTCGATGGGCCTTGTAGCCACGGTCCTCGGCACCCGCAGCCTTGCGTCGTCGGTTGTCGTTGATGTCATGACGCGCATCTTGAGGTGCGCGGTTGTCGAGGATGCGTTCGAGCGGGGGCTCTACCGCCTCGAGGATGCCTCTTGGTGGATGGAACCCTCCCGCTCGTGCCGTGGTTGCTCGGGGGCCGCCTCACGCGTCTCGAGGCCGAGCTCTCGGCTTGCCGGACGGCCGTGACTTGGAGGAGCCCTTGATCTCGCCTCGTATCCGCAATGCGTGCGGATTCGAGGCGTGCCGGCATGTCCCGCGCAAAGATAGCCGCCGCGAGTACATTCCGGCTTGCTCGAGGGAAGTGGGCCGCTCGGGTGGCGCTTTCCGGCCGCCCGTCGTTGACGATGCGGTTGAAGACGTCCGTGCCCTTCCTCGAGCGCCAAGAGCTCGAGGAGGGGTGGGTGGTTCCCGCGCGCGCTTGAGCAGCTCCGCATTTGTGCGTTCCTCATTCATCTTTGCCTCGATCTCTCCGAGCCGGGCCCATTGTGCCGCTCGAGCATCGTCTTCAAAGTCGCCGGGTTATCTTGGACCCGTGGCGGCGGTCCGCGCGGCTCGATCACTCCGCAGGCCGCAGCCGCCGACGTCCCGACCGTCGGGGTCACGTCTACCCGGGGTTGGCCGCAGGGACGGCCATGGCGGCGCTATCTCGGGTCTCCTCATCCGACGGACGTCGTCGTTGAGGTGGAAACATGCGAGCCGGGTCATAGCACCCCGAGTCCGAGTCATCGAGTCCGGGTTAGCGCGGACGGCGCCAGTGGCTTCCCCGTTTCTCTTCCTCGATCCAACGGCGCATATCCCCGACCGTGCTGCGGCGTTGCGAGCCAGGCGCCCTGTTGAACCCGCGGTCTACTGACGCCGGCCATACGATCTCCAAGTCCATGGTGGCACGCAGGAGGGGGCCGGGGCTCTCCTCCCGCGGTCCCATGACTGACCGGATCTCGTTGGCATACGTGGTGGGCGTTGATGAGTCCAACGGGAGCGGCGACGAGCTTGGTAGAGCCCGTGCGGTAATAAGTTGGGCGACGTCGGCCGTGTGCGCTTCGAGGCGCCACGCCGGACTTTCCGACGAGCGCATGGCGAACGTGAAGCCAGGGTCCACGTCAAGGACTCCTCGTCCCTCGTGCCACCTCCGCGCACACTTGGCACCCCGGTTGGGTGCATCATGGCGTCTCGGCCGGGGTGGCACACGAGCAGGGTGCTCAAGGCTCAGGCTGGGACGGTGACGCCGACGCGGTGGTGTTGGCGACGTGGTGGCGAGCCGTGGTGGTGCGGTTGGCGCACGGCCCTACCGGGGGCGGGGTGACGAGCGCCCCTCCCCCGGTTCTCCGATCGAGTAAAGCCATGTCGTGGCTCCTCGGACCGAGCGACACGAACTCTAGACTCCCAAACCGGATCACCGTGGCAAACGAAAGTGAGGAAGCGGGTGGTGCCATCCGGAAATTGGCGGGAATCGGGTGAAAACACGCTGAACCCTACCCTGCGCGCCAACTGCGGTGTTTCGTACCGGGGGTATAACACCAACGAGTAAATTTCTATGCGTGCTCCCTAATCCGGATGGTGATGCAAGATGGACACAAGCGTTTATCCCGGGTTCAAAGTGCAAAGGGTGCCCTACGTCCAAATAGCCGGGTGAGATTTGTATTATCTTGCACCGGGGTGCTTGTACAGGGTGAATACAAGCGAGTCCCGAGACCTAGCGTGAATGGAAAGGTGTTGTGAATGGAGGCGTCCAAAAACCCCCCTAGACTAAGCCCCGGCGTCCCTTTTATAGGCCAAGAGGAGGCTCGAGAGTACAGTAGGTAGGGCCGTCGTGGGCGTGACGTCGAGGTACGTGCGCCATGTCGAGTCGTCGAACCGTAGACGCGCTCCCTTTGGTCGGGCTCGAGCTCGTAGCGGTATGGTCAATGATGGCCCGCTTGTCCTTCTCGGTCGTGGGCCGACGTAGTCGAGGTATGGCGCCGTCGTAGTCGAGCACGTGCGCCCGGAACTCCGCCGTATGGCCGTCGAGGTGAGAAAGACGGGACACCTCGCGCCCCATGCTTAGGTCGCTTTCGCCATCACTTCTCGAGTGGTCGGAGGCCGTCTCGAGAGGGCAATGGTCCCAAGCGATGGGATGAGATGGCGTAGTGGGTGGTACGGAGAGTTGACAACGGTGTTTGGAGGGGTGCCGCATTTGAGGCACAGTACAAAGCATGGCGTAACATGGCGCCCGCCGTCCTGAATCCGGCACGGGCACAAGAATGGCGGACGCGACCCGTGTACGATCACCGTTACGAGCTTTGTAGCTATGGAGTTAGGGCAGGACGGGCGGTGGTACCGTCGAGCCTGTAGCCATGTGCGAGTTCCGGGTCGTCGCAATGATTGTAGGCGGACTCGAGCGGCGCCGCTCGAGCGCTCCGTCCCGCTCGAGCGGCATTACTCGCTCGAGCGGTTTGCGCCATCGTTCTCGAGCGGCCGCACGCTCGAGCGGTTTCCGTACTTTTGAGCGGAGCGGCCGCCGTCGAGTAGGCGGGTTTTGTGGGCACGATAAGCGGGCCGCCCACTTCGAGGGGGATTTGGAGGTTTTCGGCCAATTAGTTTTGGGTTTCTTAGAGAGATGAGGTTGATTTACTTATCTCTAATTCACCCAATTTAGGACCCCTAATCTAGGTACCCGACGAGAGACAAGACATCATAGCCGAGTTATATGGAAATGGATTGTACCAATTTACATGGCCTTCCAATGGACCCTCGAAATCAGAAGTCAAATGAAAAAGGCTATTGAAACCTAAGCCTCAAGCTCCCAACTGTCTAACTACAAATCATGCTGTTCGGCTAATGATTTTGCGCTTGAATCGGCTGACGTTGGTGTCGTAAGAGAAAAGTATTGTATCATAGCTAATAAACCGGGTTGATAAATTCAAGCAAACATGACTATATTAAACCAACTAACTGAGTTGGTAAACCAATGCCAATGCCTATTTCCGACTATATAAGGATGCATTTTCTAAATTTGCTAAACAGTTGAGCCACACTTGTTTGTTTTTTTTTTTTTTTTTTTGCCTTACTCCTACCACAAAGTAGGATTCATGCTTCTGATTGCAAGACCTTGGAACTGGGAAGGCTGGAGAGCACAAGAATCAATAGCCGTCTTTACCCGTTTCAGGCCGCCTCAAAAAGAAAGGGTTAAAACTAACACTAAAAGAGTGCCAGCGGCCAACTGAATGCAAGGAGAGTGGTCAAAAGGAAGGACCTTTTCCATGGGCCGACCTGACAAATCAGGACCATCCTGTCGGCCCACCTCCGGGCTCTGGTCGAGAGGGACAACGGACGGATGCGCATCCGTTTTCGACGGCCCACCAGTACGTAGTGAGAGAGAGAAAAAAATTCTTAAAAAATTCGTTGGAGGCGCACGTCTCCGTCCCCGACGATGCCGCCGCTGCCGCCGGGAGGAGCAACGGATGGACCCCCTTGCCTTGCCTTGCCTTGCCTGTTGCCACCACCACCACCCCTGCCCCGCTTCGCTTCCTATCCCCCGCTCACCGGCCCCAGGTGCGCGCTCCTCACCGGCCGGCACCACCCCGCCCTGCCGCCCGCCCCCTCGCCTCTGCCTGCCGAGGTAAACTGCTCGGTCTCCCTGCTGTTCCCTTGCGCGCGAACACGACGCGCTTTCGTTTCTGTCCCGTGGACTGTGGTTGCCTCGTTCGTATCTCAGTGTGGATATGTTATGTGATGAATGAATGAATGTCGTTGCTGATGTAGATTGATCTGTTGTGTTCGTAATGCTTGGATGGGATGGATCTTGGCCCACTGCTTCGATCTAGGTAGGATCTATCTAGTTACTCGATTTGTCAATGGTGCGGTGGAATTTCTCTTAAGTCTTAGCCATAGACAGGGGTGACCGGGTGATTCTGCCTTGAGCGTCAGTGAGCGTCTACCATGTTTCTGAAGTTAAAAATAAAAAGATAGGAGAAACTGAGACAGATGGCATCTCACATAACCAAACGCACATGCATGTTAATTCGATTCCCTGCCCCCACCCGCATGGTTGCTGGGCAGCATTGGTCGACGGGTGGATCTGCCTGATCCAATGGTTAAGTCAGTAGTGTTTGTCGGCTTTGTTGTTTTCTGCCGTATTATGACCCCCAGTTAGGATGCTAGCATCAAGCTGTTCAATGATGTTTAATGCTCACCTGTTAGGAACTAATACTCGTTTTCACATGGAAAAAAAATTAGATTCCAAAAAAAAAATGCATTGGATTTCCCCTTTTTTGCATGCCAAAGAGCTGCTGGCATGCTTAGCATATGTTGCTTTCTAGAATGAATATACCTAATTCTCTGCACCGCACGCCACAAGTGTTTTCACTTACCGAAATCAAATCTCACCACTCTGCTAAAAGAACATCTGCTGATGGAAATTTTGGTGCAGATTTCGTCCTGACAACACAGAAGAAGTGATCTTGTAACCATAATAAAAGATAACAGATGGGGATATCCAAGGTGACTGGCATCGCTGCGACAGCTTTTCTAGTCACATCTGTTGGTTTGTGCCAGCTGGGCATGAAAATTGTTGTGCTTCCTTTCCTACACACCAGTATTATTGCTTTCGTTGTCACGGTTGCATCCCATGATGCCATCAACCTATCGTGGATCTTGGGGAAGAACTCAGTGGGAAGGTTTCCATTTTGGTCATTTATACTGTTTGGTCCTTTCTTGATGCTTGCTCGACATACGCAATGGTTAAGAGATACATGAGGATGGAGAACGTGTATGACAAGATCGCGGAAGGCCTTTATCTTGGAGGATGGCCGTTTCTCTTGAAACATTTGCCCCCTGGAAACCCATCTGTCATAGATTGCACTTGTGAGCTTCCAAGAAGTTCCTTCGTTCCAGCAGACGCAGTATCTTTGTCTTGCAACTTGGGATACGAGAGCTCCAACACCGCACCAAATTGAAAAGGCTGCACGTTGGGCTTGTGAAAAGAGATCTGAGGGGAAGCCGGTTTATGTCCATTGCGCATTTGGTTAGTAACACACCTTTTGTTATAATTGATTTCAGGATTGTATCTTGATGTTCATAATTGTATTTCCTAGTATTTATGCAGTATATTAACCTTTATGTTTGTTCTTCGTGATGGACACATTAGGTCATGGAAGAAGTGCTTGTGTCGTGTGTGCAATTCTAGTAGCGCTGGGCATTGCGGAGAACTGGAAAGATGCTGAGAACATCATCCGTGAAAGAAGAAAGATAAAAATGAACGCCCTTCACCGGAAAACCTTGGAAGAGTGGTCCAAACAACGAGTTTCTCAGAAAAAGGATAAGTAGTTGTAAGTGGAACATTTTCCTCAGTACTGAACTTGTTTTGTGGTGTTAAAGCCTGTCTGAAACATCATACAATGGCATATCTGCTTAGGCCAAGTGTAATTTATGTGAAATTCTTATTTATTTTTTTGGGTGTTTCTACCTTCAAACATATTTGAATTTAGGCAATGTCCAGGTTTGGTACTATTTTTTTGTCCACCTGGCTAATTGAATTTGACTTTTGAGCAGGCATTGGCTTGAATGTGTTTCTTCATATAATAGGTGGATTGTTGTCAAAAAAAAAAAGGTGGATAAAGATCACAGCATACTAACGAAATATAGCCCTACATGGTGGATAAACATATAGTCATACAAATTATTAGATAGCTCAACCATCCTATTCATCATAGTCAATAATCTATCCAGTAATCATCGGTGAAATTGCTAAATGGATTATTCCACATAGGAAGAGCTGTTACAAGAATTTTAGACCAGCCAGAACCAAAAGAACACATAGTAATGGACATCAGATTCTGACTTTTTTCTTTCCCCTTCTCGCTGCAGTGAACGAAACAATTTCACCTCCCTGGAATTTTCTTGTACACCACCCATCTTCAGAAAGTGTTTTTCCAAACAAAATAGTTCCAGAAACACTCCTAGTTCTAAAGCTTCCTCCATTTCCCAGCTCTCTTTTTGTGTCTCTCAGATGTCTGCTAGTTACATCCAAAAACCTCTGTTCCCACTTCCTAATCATTTTTCCGTTGCTCCTATGCTGAAGGTTAGTTCCACAACATGTGTCAATCAGAAGCCTGAAAATTGGCTTTGGGATGGTTGTGCTGCAATGTTTATCTCTCCACAATTGCCTTCATCAGTCGCCAGTATCCTGCCAGAAATACAGGCATCAGCAATAATAAATAGATCAGGGAAGTGTATTGGAAGTATCTGCTATAGCTGTTCAACTAATTCTTTGAGTCTTATAGAATTCAGTTAGTTGGACAATCAGAAATCATGTTTATTCCTTGTTTCTCATGCCATGGCATGGCTTCTTTTAAAGGGAATATGGACTTTATTTTTTGTTATGGTTGCTTGCTGACTTTTGAGTTTTGGTTGTTGGTAGGAAGGCGGTCCATTTCCTGTTGATTTAGTAGGGCACATCTTGGTATTGATTTAGCATGCCTGTATAGACCCTGGCTCACTCTTGTATTAATGTTTAATAAGTACTTGAATTTATCCATTCATTAGTGAATAATACTACCTTCAACAACTAGAGGTTGGGCTCTTCTTTCTTAAATAAATCAACTAATGATAGGGGATGATGTAGAATTGCATGGTGCTTACTCTCGAGGTCGAGAAGCCCAGAGGGAGCTTAAGGCACGAAGGCGGTTGTGGTACTCGCCAATTGCCAAGAAACATCGAGCCGCCTGCCGAACTGTCAGAATCCGGTGCATCTGATGAAGAGTCTGTTGCCTCAAGTTATCAGCCTGAAAATTAAACACATAGTTTTAACACATGTTGTGGGAAAATTATTCTTGGCATCTCTACTAATTTAACTATTTAAGTAATCGCCTCTGATCAATAGGCTTTTCGCGACCCTATGTCATTATTATACTTATAAAGATGCATTCCAAAACCATATTGTGACATGGTTAGTTGATGAGCCATTTCTTTCTACTATGCAGTACATCAGTATTGATGGCATGTCGTTAGATAATGTGTTGCAAAATCTGTGGATTAAAATTTTGAAACAGTTGCTTATTTTGGGACTAGTTGTACTAACGAGATTTACTATAATGCAGGTTTGACCAGGTGCACAAAGTTGGCCTGAATATGGTGTTATTGCTGCAACATTTTTTTATCAAGTATTTCATAGCTAATCTGTATAGTTGAGTGGAATGAGGAATATCATAGAAGCCCTTGTGTAGGATCTATAGACTACCTATGACACTGGCATAGTAACATATTGATTGAGATTCTAGATTTGATGAGAAACCATAACCTGTATCACAAAACCTTCAAGGTTGGCCAGCTTGCCGAGGGCAAGAGCCATTTGACTCATGAAGCTCATGTTGGCGGCGTCAATCATAGATCCACCAGACATGGTGTCAGCTAGTGACTGATGCAGCTGTTCCAAGCCCTGGGAGAGAGCTTCCTCTGCCTGCTGTGATGACTGTTGAAGGTTGCATATGCTGACCACTTGCTGCTCTGTCAGTGGATCTAGCTGGGGCAGCAGTGTCTGCAACAAAATGAAAAAGTTGTATATTGGAATTAGAAAATCTTGCTGTACTAAGAGATCTCATTTAGCCTGAGTTCATTGTTAGCCATTGTTGGTTGGAAAATTTCTTGCAATCTTAGTATTGAAAAAGTAACACTGCCTGAGTTTTCTACTCCAGTGTCAGCCTACATTGTGCACTTTCTGACAGAATGAACCTTGATTCAGATTACCAGTCTAGCTAGGTGAATGCAGACATCTATGTGTAGTGCAGGCAGTTTGATATCAGATGTTCTGTTTCAGATTACTGAAACTGGTCCATACCTTGATCAGATCGGAGGGCCTGAATCCACCCATCCAGAGGAAGCACCGCTCAGCAGGGGTCGCCCACACCCCGGTGATGATGTGGAACACGTCGGACTTGGCCGCCATGGCCTTGAGCTGGAACAGCTCGTCATGGTGGGTCAGGGCATCATCGACGATGGCTCTGAGGTCACCATCTGGAAGGTGCGCGTGCAGAGCTCCGTTCAGCTCGGCCAGGCGCCGGCTGTGTTCATCCAGCCACCGGGCGTACTCCACATCGAACATGGCGGCACCTGAACATGGACGCCAAGTCAGAGAAATGGTATACTGTGACCGATGGACGATGGTATATGCTGAGACAAACTACACAGTATCTACAGCTGGAGAGAACGTTGAGACATGAGGATCAGGCGAGGCACCTGAACTGGTGTTTGCACCTGGAGCTCCTCCAAGAAAGAGGCCCTAAAAGGACAGGACACAAAAGTTCAGATTTTCATTGATTCAGAATTTCAGAAGTTCAGTTAGAAGACAGCAGGCAAAAACACAATAGGGTAACCTGGGAACGGGCTCGCTGCATGTCCTGTTCCATCTGAGAAAGCTTCAGCTTACAGCTCTCAAGCTGCTGAATGTAAGCCTATGGCACATTGAAAAAATTGTCAGGAACTTGTTTAAAGTCATCGCTGACAAAAACTAGAGTTTGCATCTAGCTGATGCTCAGATTATCACCTTCTTTCGCAGCCTGCTTTTGCGTGCAGCTTCACGATTCTGAGCCAGCCTTCTGATTACCTGTTGAACATCAAGAGAGATATAGAAAAAACCCTCACTATCTGGGATTCTCGAATACTTCAGACACATTGTAAACTGCAGCACCCTGAGAATATGAATTATTCTAAAAAAGGTAATTGAAATAGAGAGAGACCTTTGGATCAAGAGCCTTGCCAGTTCTTGGAGTGGAACTTGTAACCGTACTCTGCATATGAAAGAAGACATGAGCATGTAGATTAGTAAACCTGAACACAATTACACAATAAAAAAATAAAATCAATTAACAACTTCGCTGTTCATCTTTGCGTGTTCATGGTGTAAAAATAACATATATATAGTAGGATCTTGACATTCATGTTACATCAAACAGAGATAAAAAAAAAAGCACTGGTGTGGTGGAATCCACCCACTCTTAAAACAGACAAAACATATTTTTGCCTTTTTGTTTATGCTGCTGTCATACTCTAACTTGCAATGTTTATTTCAGTTAAAGTGTGAATCATTCAGTTCATATACAATGTTCTAACCCAATATATCTTTGGCAGTTGATCAATTGACCAGAAAGTACCTAAAGCACCACTGACCCAAAAGTTGCCATTATGTAAGAAGGTTCAGTTGGTGCATTTCTATCAGGGCGCAATTTTGTAAGCTAGTGACAAAATAATATTGTAAGAATGCTAATTTGTCTTGTATTGCAGCAGTAATGGCAGTGCACCAGTACATGATCTATCCTGCACCAACCTAACATATCCACCTAGTAGTCTTCTAGACTTTTCCACACCCTATATATAGCAAAATAACACCGATATAGATTGACTAGTTCTTGTTCTAGATGAACTACTATTTCTTGCAGAAGATGTTCTCCATCATTCTAAAATAAAAGATCCACCTTTTTTTTCATTCAGAAGGGCCATATTCTCCATCTAATCTAATAATACTATTCCAGTGCAAGCAAGAGGCATGATGGAAGAAGCAAGTAGAAACAGATGTTATTTCTGTAGGGGCCAAAAGATTCACCTAACATGTTGGGATTGGCGATCTTGGGAGCAGCAAGATCATAAATGCCCTTGAATGATGTGTTGCTCTACCAATAGGAGCATGTAGCTAGCTTAGCTGCATGAGCATCTCGGAAGTTGTGGACTTTAATCTGTGGGCTACCCAGCGACATGAAGCCATGATAGGGCGAAAAAGCAACGTAGCATGGACATGCTGAGCGGTGCTTATCTGGACCATTCAAGTATGCTTTGAGATTCGTGCTGTAGCACTCTCTCTCCATTGTATTTTTCCTTTGGTAACCTTATTTTACAACCGTATTTTTACTGTATTTAGTGTTTAGAGTTTAGATTTTAGCGTTTAGGATTAGTGTTTAGAGTTTAGGGTTTTAGAGTTTAGAGTTTATAGTTTTAGAGTTTAGTGTTTAGAGATTAGGGTGTATATATATGCGGTATAGTTAATATATAGTTTGTAAAAAATAAAAATGCATAGTACTGATGTGATGGGTGCACATATCTCAAGGAGCAATTGAATGGTTGGGATAGTACCTGCTGAGCAGGTGGAGGCCAAAAAACGCGTTCAAGATAGGGAGCAACAAAGTCCATGATAAGGATGAACAAGCAAGACCCAAGGAAGAGGATGAATTGAAGAAGCAAAGAAAAAGACCAAACAAGAACAAATGTACACAAACAAAAAAAAAAAAAGGCGGGGGAGAGATGCGGCAATGGACATCAAAGGGAAACGAAATGCCTACATACCTTGTGCTGAAGTTGCTGCTGTGAAGCTTGCTCGAACTGGCTCGCCATGTTTTCTGCTGCGCCAAGTTGATCTGAGGAGTGGTTGCTGTTGTTCTTGCTGCTGCTCTCGGAGTTGTCTGTGCTGTCTGCTGTCACATTCGAGCACTCCTGCCGTGCAAAAACAAAAGGGAGCTAGAGCAGTTACAAACCTGTGTTCTTGCTTGCTTGTACTGGCTGATAATATACAAGTTGTAGCCGGCCAAGGTCCATACCTTGGGTGTGTGAAGAGACCTCATAGGCCAAGCTGGGAAGATGTCCAGTGTAGGAGGTGGCCTAGCTGTTGTAGCCGTTGTAGCTGTAGTAGTAGCAGCAGTGGGAAAGGCTGCAAGAAGATATCATAGGGGAGACGAGGAGATCAAGACATGTACTATCCAAGTTCCAGAGGTGAAACTGAAATGATGCATTGGGATCACAAGGGAAGTGGGGGCCACTGTGGCAGTGAAAGCGAGTGGAGCTTATTCTCTTTGAGCTTCTTGTGCCAGTACAATGCCCTAACCTCTTGTAAAAGTGGCTCACAATGTGGTCTGTTCTTGGCCTTGGCTAGCCAGAGAGGAAAGGTGAGAGAGAAAAGGTTGTGTGCTTTCTTGGTCTTGGTCAGAGAGAGAGAGAGAGAGAGAGAGAGAGAGGGAGAGGAGTGGGGTTGGCGTACGCTTGGTGTCTCCATGATGAGGTGCAGAGACGGTTGCAGCCTGTTGTTGAGTTCTTCTGAGCGAGGCAACTTGATGCATGAACGCCTCTTCCAGCTCTCCAAAATAGGTTGCCCCTTCTTGGTCACTGCCATGCATGTGAAAGGGCAACTTCAATTTTGGGCTAACCATTTTCGGCAGAGAAAAAACATTAGACGCAGGAAGCATGCCGAACGTTGTGGGGATAAAGTCGATCAATAATGACAGAAGATGGAAGACAGAGAACTTGGGCAGCTTAAAACCGAACAGCATGGAAAAATCTGTTTGAACTTAAAAAGCAAGTGCAAGATGCAGGTCATTCATCTTTAATTTTTCATTTGCATAAATCTTGGTTTGCCAAAAGACAAAAAAGAGAGATGGCAAACAGAATACATGAGAGAGAGAGAGAGAGAGAGAGAGAGAGAGAGAGAGAGAGAGAGAGAGATGTTCTTACAAGAAGTTTGCAGGAGTGGAGTTGGCGATGGCGCCATGGAAGCCATAGCCAAGAAGAGAAGGATCTTGCCTTGAATGGCTAGAACTACTAGTTTCTCCCATCCTGTGAAGCACACGCGCACACACAGCTCCTTCTACTTCTTGTGGATTAACTAGCAACCTATTTGGTTTCCGAATCGAAAACATAAGAACATCATCAAATCTGCTCATCATGAACGGATCCACATACAAAGGAAGAGATATGGAGCCAAAGGAGTAAGGACACATACCGGAATTATTGAGGGTTCTGCGGCAACAAAGGGCTAGCCCAGCCCAGGGAACACCGAAGTAGCTTTGGAGCCTTGGAGAGATGGAGGGCAGGCAACTAGGCAAGGCGTCTTGACTGTTTCTATTCTGAGTTGCTCTTGCTCACACGCTTTCAAGCTCTTCTTGTTTGATATGACAGTGTAGTAGGTTCAGCTTCTATAGGTGTGAGAATCCCACGGTCCAGAGGAAGATCTTGTCCTTATAGCCTGCTTTTGACTGTGATTTTGTTCTTCCCTTTTCCCTATCCTTGGAGAGAGAGGGAGGGAGCGAGGGAAAAGGAGGGAAGGAGAGGAGGTCTAGGGGTTTTGTCTTCACCTGAAAACTTTTGTCATGAAGCCTGCACTCTTATCAGTTTATCACATTGGAACTGCCCTCTTTGGTTGGCCCAACAGGTCTCTTTTGTTTATCTTTTTTTATTGCATTTGCATGCCCCTCTTTTGTTGCAAAGATTGAAACACATGTGACGGATACATATGGGTACAAGCACTTATTCTCAAATTTTAGGTGGCATTTGTTTCAAAAAAAGTAACGGCTCTTTTTTTAGACCTCAACATGGTTTCTTGCAGCAACCCATTCTCCACAAAACAATTTTTCACCATCTGTTAAGTTTAACGTTGACCATGTCTGTGCAAATCTGATTTTGATTCTAGATCACTTAGCTTATAATTATCAAAATTAAATGTCCAAAAACTTCGAATAATTTTTATTTTCTGTTGTTGTTGTGCTTTTCTTTTTCTGTATTTCCTCTTGCTGTATTAATAAAAAAAATGACCCAACAGTTTCGGCTAGAGTTCTTGGGGGGGGGGGGAATCAAGCCAGAGGGAGGGGGACAACAAATAAGAACAAAGAGATCTGTCGCCAGCCCAAAAAAAAAAAAAAAAATCAAAGGAATGTTGCCTTGTTGAGGTATGAACACTACAAACCATATTTCAGCACTTCTTTGCTCCATCATCATACATTTATTTATACAGAAAAATCTGACCCAATAATAGATGTTTACATTTTTATCTAGCTCTTAACATGAATTTTCATTAACATGTGTAACACAATATGTTTTTATATAAACTAGATCAAATCATATAAAAATAACTGTATTGACTGAAAAAAAATTATGTGAATCTAAACATATTGAAAATAAATGTAGCTTTTAACCTTGCATCAATTATCTAGAAAAGTACAGTTCAGTATATTCTCCAATATTCATTTCAATGCCCAATTATGCACGCAGCAAGAAATTAAAATAATGACCAGGCCAACTGGACAGGCGACACCAATATAGCCTTTTGATTCCTGATTTTAATTTGGTCGCTCACTGTCCCCTGTTAATGAGTCAACATCACCCATGGCTTGTCAAACAGAACCTAATCCCACACCAATCCAATAATAATATCGCTATCCAAATCGCTTGAGCTTGCATATTAAAATCTTGAGTCCTTTGTTAAGTCTATTCATTGATGTGCCGTACCGTAGTAAAATAATCCGTATATGGTTCAACACCTTCACACACAAATAATTGAACAGCAATTGAAAGCAACACTTATGCCTTGGGTGATTCTTCAAAAGTGCAAGTCAGAAACTTCACAGCTGGTTCCTAAAGTCACCCCTGAAAACCTGGGTTCCAGAAAAATGAAAGTCACAGTCACCCTTGAACTATTGGTCATATTACTTACTTTCTTTATTTGTTGAAAAGGACTAGTCACATTTACTCAACTGATTTATACTTAGTTTTTTACAGTAATGTAAACATACAACAACTCCACTGCTGTGCGATTCCACATCAGATGTGCACAAAGGAGGAGATAAAAATTTGGCATGTAAGTGTTATCCTACCATGATCCAGACATAGAACCCTTTTCAATTAGGGGAGAGGGTTAGCTGGAAGCAGAACAGATGTCCCTTTCATTTTATATTTGAACAAAATAAAGTAGTTCACTAATTAATCCATGCCATTCCTATCAGGTCTTTTCATTAATTGCCTTTCCACTGTCCTCATATCCACTATTTTCTTTCCAATGATTAGCATGAAAATGCGCACAAAACATTGAACAACAGAGTTTATATTAATCCGTTCCAAATTGTAGTTCGTTTGACTTTTTTAACCGCAATTTTGACCATTCGTCTTATTCCAAAAATTATGTCAAATATCATTTCTTTTGCTGTGGCTTGCTTTACTAACATAAGACCTTCAAAATGACTTAAATTTAACCATATTTGCACTAATTTTTTGAATAAGACGAGTGGTCAAAGTTGGGGTCAAAAAAGTCAAACGAACTACAATTTGAAACGGAGGGAGTATATAATTGCCCCAAAAATGGGAATGTATATGATTGGATTAGGTGATCGATGCGTGAACCGAGCTGCCACAGATGGAAAAAACCATTATGCCTTATCGCATTTTCTATCATGCCTAATAAAAGAATAATAAGAAAAAGTTTGGATGCATGTACATGTATCATTTGGTACAGCAGTTGTTGAAATCTCATTTGAATGCATGATTTGTAGTAGCTCGTTTAGCCTGATCTCTTAT
Organism: Themeda triandra; assembly: GCA_018135685.1. Taxonomy (NCBI): domain Eukaryota; kingdom Viridiplantae; phylum Streptophyta; class Magnoliopsida; order Poales; family Poaceae; genus Themeda; species Themeda triandra. The sequence continues at coordinate 34,417 of JAENPR010000787.1, forward strand.
ATCAAATGCCAAGTAAGCTAAGTGGTGCTGGTTGGATTCGATTTGATTGATTAGTAGTTTCCATATATATGATTAGAATATTAGGGTTGCGTACATCTTTAAGCAACACGCATGGTCGGAGAGCTGAAACATGAAGTGTGAGCTTCTGAATGCAGTATGCACGCATGACGTGAGGATTAGGTCATTGCTTGTGCTGAAAACTTCCAAATAAGGCATGCCTAAGAGCACCGTAAGCACAACTTTCCGTCCTCGTTTGATTTGACATAGATAGTGGATGATGCAATAGGATTTGTTTAGTGATCATGTATACAAAGTACACCTGCATATTCTGCGATCGATGCTCACCGATGGTACATTATCGGTTTAGTTATTTTTCCTTTACTAATTTTACTGTGATAATTTAGATTTGAGATCTATGATGATTGAGAAGCGAAATTGTAATTAAGCTTCGACATGCAGATCCTTGTTTACTCCCTCTTTCTCAAAAAATGATATGCATGCTATTCTTGTTTTCCAGGGAGTCAAAAGATTGTTTTTTTTTTTTTTTTTGTGACGCACACATGTAGAATTGATGATCGTTATGTTAAACACCATGTGTATGGATTATGTGAATTATATACTTGATTCAAAATTTAACTGAACAACTCACTGCGCAAACAATGGTGTATATATACGTAATACGTATTGTGCAGCATGCTTTTGATTTTCAGTTTGCGGTTGGTAGATGACGACATGTATGACGACGAGTCGACGCTGATGACGCGAGAGTGAAATTGGCGTTGGTCTAATGCAGGTTTTTTCTTTCTTTCTCTGTTCTATTCGCCAGCTGCTGCTCCTTTTTTTCCCGCTTTTGTTGCATTATTAGCTGCATGCATGCTCTCATATATCGATTCGTTGAAATGCATGCTCTCAGTTTTGTATCGTGTAGTCTGACAACGAAAATGGTGGGCAATAATGTTAATCACACGTGCACAAAACGTACTAGTGTACTAGTGGTTTTTTTTTTTTTTTTTTTTTGAGCAGAAACAAAACGTACTAGTAATTGCAAAGTGGCAACCGAATAAGGCAGAACCTAAATAAAAGTGGGCCGGTGTGAGGGCTTAGCTGGGCTAGGTGGGTTGGGCTGGTTGGGTACTGGCACGAGAGTAAGAAGTTGACTGGGTCTATCCAATTTATGCGGACCGAGACTTCACTAGGCCCATCAAAAAGTTATTTCTGACCCATACGAGAATGTGCCTACCCACCTTCCTTTTCTGTCAGGAAAGAATGTGCTTACCTTCTGGCAACTGAGCCCAGACGAGCTTGATGGGCTGCTTTTGGAACAGGGCCTCCAATCATGTGACCTTCTCGGCCAAAATATATGGGTGCTGCTAGCGCTCGGACGTCCTAACATAGGACGGTCCTGCGCTAGCAGCGGCCCGGCCCATTACTCCCCCGCGTTATCGGTAATCCGTCCTCCCATGCGTCATCGGTTATCGGTCCTCCCGTGCGCATTCATAAAAACAGCATCGCGCCCCCACCCCGCGCCTCCGGCCTTGCACACCTGCTAGCTCGTTGTCCATAGCACCCCGACCACACTATATCGGATCACGAAAATGGAGAAACATTTTGGTGTCCTGCGACAACAACATGCCGAGACCTACTGCACCATTCTGGTTCGCAAAAAAACTACTGAAACACGCATCGGCATAGTACGGCAACATCAGGCGAGCAACTTATGAAACAACATGTCGTGAGCTACTGCAACACTCTGGTAAAAAAAAAAAGAGGCATGTTGCAGCAACAACAGCGAAACAACTTGTGAAACAATGTCGGGCGCTACTGCGAAACATGCAGATTTGAACCACTGGGACAACATCAAAATGACTCCCTGAAACAACATCCACGCGATTCTGCAACATGCAGATTTGAATCACTGAAACAACACCAAAACACAATTGCAGCAACCACGAGCAATTGCAAAAAAGCAGTATCTGCAACAACAACTAAAACCTTACAACAACATCAATATAGACCTTAATGCAACAACGGTGAGATTTTTGAAACCCAAAAGAGAAGCTCGCTGAAAATCCCTAACCCTACTGCAACATCTCCTGAATAGGATCTGCAACAACAAAGAGACAAAAATTGCAACAAAAAGGGAGGTTAGATCAAATCCAAAAAAAAGAGTAGTAGGAGGACGAGCATGAAGAGCGAAAGGAGGAGGGGCTCACCGGCTGGAGGCAGCGCCACCGTCATCTTCAGCTCCGGCGAGACTCCCCACCGAAGCTAGAGAAGAAGGTGTGAGCTCGCCGGAACCCTAGGTCCTCACAGTAGACGGGCGAGAGAGCAGAGAAGGCCTACCCCGGTCGGATCCTCCGTCAACCTCACGGGATCCGCGACCGGAACCACCGGATCCGCGGCTGGAACCACCGGATCAGCCTCCACCATCAACGCCATGGCCGGATTCACCTCCGACCACCACCGTTCCCCTCGAAAACCGCCGCCATGCCCAGATTCGTCCGGATCCGCAGCCGCACCATGCGGATCCGCGCATGCCGCCGCCAGATCCTGCGGTTCCGTGCTCGCTGTCACCGGATCCGGCGAATCCACGGTCGCCGCCGTCACCATGACTGGGCTCTGCATGCATGGAGGCGCGAGGGGAGAGATGAGGGAGGAAGAGATCACGGGTAGGCGAGCGCGCACAGGGGAGAGCTCGGTGGAGGAGCTTGAGCGACACGAGCGACAACAGCGGCGGCGCTGGAGCGAGCGGCGGCGGAACGAGAGCGATAGAGATGCGAATGCGAAATGACGAAGACAACGACACCGGGGCTTGGGGATTTTCATCCCTCCGTGACGGAGAGACCGAGGGGTGGGTGGTGGGCCGGGCCGGTGCGTGGTTACGCACGTCCTAGGATTAGGACGTCAGTTGTATAGCATTACCGAAAATATATACATTGTCATATCAGTAACCCTTGTAAAGCAAGAAGCAGAATTCTGACGTTTTTTTTTTCTGAGCATCTCAGAATTTTGACGTTTATCAATACAAGATGGTAATCCTAAGATTACTGGACCTGTACCCAGCGCATTTCGAACTGAACTACACTGCAGAAACGATTTGCGACAAATAAAACAAACACTAGGCGTTTGCTTAGTGTCGCAAAACATTCTGTGGTGTGTTTCTATGGTCATGCTGGGATGTCCGAAACAAAGTGAACGCGAGCGATTCTATGCTTTCAGGTAACCAAGTAAGATACGCAGTACGTTTATGGTTGGGAAAATCATCAATAAGGATGCAAGGCACTGCTGCTTTGCACCCTCCAGAATTTCATCCTTGCAGTAATCGCTGATCGACTCCATGAATCTTACATATAAGGACAAAGAAGATGAGAGCTACTCATTTTTATACTATGGCCAATATTGGCCATATTCCAAGCCTGAAGAAAAGCATAGACAATCTCACGTGTTTTATATCCTTGCATGCAAATATGTTGAATCTCCAAACTAAAATTTAGAGACCCCAACCATCCAGTGATAATTGTATACGCGTGGCACATATATAAACCACAATATAGTGATAATTCAGTTCTTGAGAAGAATGTGTATCAACTTCAACATGCCCCGCAGCAACACACGGAGAATTCATAGTAATATAAATACTAACATCCAGTTTGCCAAACTAATGAATCATAAGTACTCAGCATCCACCATTCAAACCACCAAATCCAATACAATGGGTCATTTGATTTTGCGCAATTCCGCAGCTGCATCTCTCATGTTCATTCGATCGCCAGGGGCCTCGCAAGTGCAAGAAAGTGCCACTTTCACCAGGGCCACCAAGCACCGGAGGACTCTGTTTTCATCTCCTGGATACCTTCCTTGAGTACACTCCTGGTGTTCTTGTAGGAGATGAGCATCAACGATGCCAAGTATCTGATCAGGAAAGCTTGCTTTGCAGAAGCTGATGATGCTGAGCCCATTGCAGAAGAGAGGATTGGTTGGCCTTTTCCCCGTCAACATCTCCATCAGGACTACCCCGAAGCTGTACACGTCCCCAAAAGTTGATAGGTAACTGCCTCCGGCATACTCTGAATATTAAAAAAACAAAAGAAGGGCGCGGCTTAGTATGACAGAGTTAAACTAATTGACTGTATGTAGAAAAAGATACAACTTTATGTATTTATGTTACCTGGAGCAATGTAACCAATTGTTCCCTTCAGATTTACAGTAGTACTAGTTGATCTCGAATCTCCAATTGTCTGTGATTTGGTTTCGAGGTAGAACCTTGCAATGCCAAAGTCCGCTAAATGAGCAACCATATCATCATCAAGAAGAATATTGCTAGGCTTCAAGTCGCAGTGAATAATGGGAGTCTCACAATCATGATGTATATATTGCAGCGCATCAGCTATATCAACAATTATTTTTAATCTTTGTGACAGATCCAGGTTTCCATAGCCAGGTGAGTGCAACCAAGTATCCAAACTGCCGTTGGGCATGAACCTGTAGACTAGAGCTTTGAAATCGTTTCCCATGTTATCGATCGTAGAGCATGCTGTCAGAATTGGAACAAGTTTGCGGTGCCGGATATTTCTCAGTCCTTGGCATTCCGATATAAAACTCTTATCAGCCCCTTCCATGGCAAGGTCGAAAACCTTCACAGCGACAACCATGGGTTCCAGAGTTATTAGCCTCCCTTTGTACACTGAACCATGGCTTCCTCTCCCGACCAAGTTAGAGTCTGCGAAGTTGTCTGTGGCTTGAGCAAGATCCTTGTATGAAACTTTATGAAATTGCTCACCAGAAGAAGATTGTGACAACCGTGCCCTTTTCACCTTCTTCCTTGAGATGATAAAATATATCACTAATGCGAGGGACACAATGCCTAATATGGGGATCACTATTCTCACAAAATACTGTTGCCATCCAATTCTTTTCTGCGTAGGGTTGGGGCATGGAGGCATATGCAGTTCTAGTACACCTCCACAAAGCCGCCAGTTGCCTTCAAGTGAAATTGCTGTAGTATTTTTGAATACCCCTTTTGTTGGCACTTCACCATAAAGGTCATTGTGCGACAGATGTAATTGTGTAAGAAGTTGTAGTTTGCTTAGAGAAATTGGGATAGAGCCTGAGAAATTGTTGTGAGAAAGGTTGAGCCTGGTCAAACTGCCAAATTGGCCGAAAAATGTGGGGATGCTTCCGGAGAGAAAGTTTGAGTCCATTTTGACAGTTTGTAATTGCTGGCAAGTGCCAAGAGAAGGCGGAATTTCCCCAGTAAGTTTGTTGGATGAAAGATCAAGATAGTTGAGCTGTTGGAGCTTACCAACATAAGGTATTTGGCCTTCGAGATTGTTGTGGGATAATGAACATTGAAAAACTGTGGCTGGAATGAAATCTTTTGGTATATTGCCTTCAAGATTGTTGTGATCGAGGTATAAAATTGAGAGCTGTTGAAGTTTTCCTAAACTTGACGGTATCGGACCATGGAAATTGTTAGCTTCTAGAGTCAGATCTAACAGCTTTGAAAAGTTACCAATAAAATCAGGAATGTGCCCACCAAAGTTGTTAAAGGTGTAGACCTTGTAAATTAACCATATTTCCAAGCCATCCATTAATGGGACCTCTAAAACTGTTGCTTGATAGGTCTAATAAAGTTAGCTTATGAAGGTTTCCGAGGCTTGAAGGGACAAATCCGTATAGCATGTTGGCTGCAAGCGTGAGGTGGTCAAGATTAGAGGAAAGGTTACCAACAGAATACGGCAAAACTCCCTGTAGCTGATTTGCAGCGAGTTGAAGACTATGTAGAAGAGTGCAGTTGGTCAATGCTTCTAAAAAGTCCCAGTCTTGGCTATCTTCTGCTTTAAGATTGTTACGATTGAGATGGAGGCTTCTGAGATTCTGAAGTTTACCAAGACAAGGGGGGATTTTACCTGTAAAGCCATAGTTATATCCCAATTCTATTACCTGCAGCTCTGATGCGTTGCCTAGTGATTCCGGGATGTAACCTCCCAGCATGTTGCTACCCAAGCTAAGGAGTTGGAGGTTAGAGAGAGAATTCCCGATTTTATATGGCAATGGACCATGTAGCATATTCATTAACATGGCCAATTGTTGTAGCGAAGAGAGATTCAAGAGTGCTTCTGGGATTCCACCAGACAGCCTATTGACAGAAAGCGACAAATCCGACATATTGGATAACTTGCCAAGCTCCTCGGGAATGCTTCCATGGAGCTGGTTATAACTAAGAAAGACGCGCTCCAAGGTTGTGATGTTACCTAGGTCAGGTGGAATGGCCCCTGAAATGTTGTTAGAGCTAAGCCGTAGATCTAGTAGTTTGGACAGGAGGGCTAGTTTCTTGGGAATCTCTCCAATCAGCATGTTTTGATGAAGGTATAACCCCAGCAAGTTGGAACAATTTGTGATTGTATCTGGAATGCTTCCCTGTAACGAGTTGTGACCCAAGTTAAGAAGCTTGAGCTTGCGCAGATAGCCAAGAGGAGGAGGGATGTGACCAGTGAACTTGTTTATGGAGAGGTCAAGGGAAATGAGATATGACATGTTCCCTAGGGAAGGAGAAATGTGACCCTCCAAAGCCTGCGCGGACATGTTCAGCGCCAGTACGCGCACTGGACGCGTCCGGCTGCAGACCACTCCCTCCCAGCTGCAGTAGTGGATGGTGGTGTTCCATGAGCTCAACGCCCCTTTTGGATCGCTAATGATTGCGCGCTTGAAGTCAAGGAGGGAGATGAAATCCTTGTCATTCCCATTGATGGTTCCAGCTCCACAGGAAAATAGCAACATTAGTGTGGCCCATAGCATGAGCATGGCAAATTTCATGTGTTGCTTAGCAGCCACAGTTACGGTCTTCGTTATTAACTACATAAAGAAAAACATCAACAAATTACATATACATTAGCTAGGCTCGCTTTTGTGTGAAGAAAACCTAAGATAAAGAAATATAAGACAAAAAATAAAAACCAAGATTTGAAGTGTACCAAGTGCCTGCTCATGACGCCAGACTGGAGTCCCGTCTCAAATGGAAGGCTTAGTAACAACTGAGATCAAAATAACCTGAAGATTATGTAAGATATGCGGACACTCGAGAAAGAGACGCAGTGTACAGCCATGCAGCCACACTCACAGAGCTTCTCTGAGGAACTTGGAGGAACACAGCAGCACAAGGCCTTCTCTTATACTGGATGTGAGTTGCACTTGCACAATTCAATTGGTGTAAACAAGTGTTGAAGGGCATTACGTCAGGACATTTTCTCACTCTTATTTGATCGGCAGCATTTTCAACTTTAATAATTAACAAAAAAACACGAACTGAACCCAAAACTGTGGACTTCGGTCTAAGTTTTAGGTCCACGACGGGACATCTACCATTACTTATGAGGATGCAGGTCAGCTACTGTCGTAGACAGCGGCCTGCATGGTATGATTCTTTTACCCCTCAAAGACAAATGGCATGTGTATCTTATTCTATATATTAAGAAAGGGTCTAGGTCCAAATTATGCTATGCCAGTTTTGTGCCGGTCTGAGGGTTAAATTTTCTGTTACATTACACTCGCACTAAGAAAGAAAACAAAGCAAAGGCAGGACTGATAATTTCTAAAGTTGTGAGGTCTGTGTGCCAAATGGCTATGGCTAGCGATAAGCAACAACAGTGGACCACATCCAACTCTGAAAAGTTGTGAGATCAGATTACTGAAATATATAGGCCACTGAGCAAATCATAGAAATTATGCAGAGTTTTGTTTCCACTTTGGTTTTGGTAGATCGAGTTTGTTTCCTATGTTCTACTATTTATCAGCTCTGTTCTTTTAATTCACTAGCTGTTGCTACTCATAAGTTCCTACAATTGCAATTTTTAGTTGGTAGATGGAGTTTGCTTCCTCTGTTCTACTATTTGTCATGCTTTATTGACATTTTCTCTCTCCTATTCAAAAATTATGAACCAAACCTGAAAACTGTGGACTTCGGTCAAAGTTTTGGTTCCACGAAGGGACATTTACCATTAATTATGAGGAAGCAGGTCAGCTACTTTATCAGACAGTGGCCTGCATGGGTGCATGTTTTTTTACTACTCAAAGACAAATGACATGTGTATCTTATTAAGAAAGAGTCTTGGTCCAAATTATAAACCATTCTCATGCCGGCCTGAAGGTTAAATTTTCTGTTATATTACACGCCCACTAAGAAAGAAAACAAAACAAGGCAGGACTGATAACCTCACTCGAGATCTGCGTGCCAAATGGCTAAGGCTAGCGATAAGCGACAACAGTGGACCACATCCAACTCTGAAAAGTTGAGTTTAGAAGAAAGAAAATCTCTAAAAAATCTAGGTTGGGTCATATTACAGAAATATATAGTTCACTGAGCAAATGCTAGAAATTATGCAGAGTTTTGGTTTCGGTAGATGGAGTTTGCTTCCTCTGTTCTACTCCCTCCATTCCAAATTATGCCTTATAATTTGGAATGGAGGGAGTACTTATCAGCTCTGCTCTTTTAACTCCCTAACTGTTGCTCCTCATAACTTCGTGCAAATGCAGTTTTTAGTTTGTACCTCCGAGTCTCAAAAGGTCGCACTAAATTTGATTTGATCCATAGTTTGTCATAGTAAGAGTATAAAACTAATGGTGCCATGCTAGCATTTGGAATAATCACAAATGTGCAAGCGTAATTGCAAAGAGGAAGACGAATTAGCTCAAACTGATAAAGGGCTTACAGGCGTGGGGCGCCGACCACCTTCGCTCCCGACGGTGGAAGCAGCATCGGTCCGCCGCCCTTCGCGTACCTGGACACAGCGTCGGCCCCTCCGTAACTCCACTACCGCCGGCGGCGCTCGTAGCACCACCGTCCGCCGGCGGCGCCGCGCCCGCCCTCCTCGCCGCCGAAGTGATTGTTGGGCTTGGTGGGCCTAGCCTGCTACTTACGTATGCGGGCCGATACTTTCAGCCCACACTAGCCTTTGGGGCCCAGTATGAGCACGCGATCACTTGTGGGCCGATGGCCATCTGACCATGATGATACTGGTCGTTTTTAATCATTTTTCACTTTTTTGGCAGATGTTTGATATTTGAACTGAACATTGTTGCCATTTTTGTCACCGATGTTGAGTCTAAGGCAGATATTTCGCCCAGCTAGGCTAGAGCCACCAAACACAAAATGATTGCAGAGTCTCTTTCGCTGATACGAGTGGACATTGTGATGATGAGCTACATCTTCGCGATCATTATTCCCAGATTTTGGTGAGGGACAGGTAAGGTAAGCACAAACTAGGCGAAATATCTTCAGTATTGGAAGGCACTCGGCCGGTGTTGCTAGTTTATCAGAAATCCGTAGGTTCGATCTTCGAGAACATCATCGCATTTTGATCTTGGCATGCAGCTGCATGCCGACATGACAGACCTTGGTTGTTTAGGCAGATCTTGCACCATCCAAAAATCGAAAGTGACGTGCGTCCATTTCCGTGCTGAAAGCAACTAAAAGCTACTGTAGTAGCTAAGCGGTAAAACCGTGTGAATTCTTTGGACTTAACTCATGCTAACTTCTATATGGATGTTAATGCCGACACCAACAGTGCATAATAACATAACTATATTTTTTACAACAAAAGACTGTGGGGGAGATCCCCACAGTAGCGGCCAAATTTTCATTAATTTTTTAGGAGAGTCCATATGTTACTCCCTCTGCTTCAAATTATAAGATATTTTGGCACTTTCTTAGCGGTAAGACTTTTGTTGTATATTTTGGACAACACCAACAGCTTGGCTAAGATAAGTAGTCAAATTTCATTGTTTAGCCAATCTATACTTCTAATATAAACAAACCCCACTAGCCTAATTATCTTGAACCTCCTTAAGCCACGTCATCAACTAATTAAACCACCATCCATCAACTCAATTTTGTTGGTCCACTCACGCTCATGCACGTTGTGTCTCTTCGTGTCCAAGCTTTGCCTCTTGTGGTGCCTAGTAAATCCAATGATGAGCATGCTAAATTACATCTCTTTATTTCAAGGTGCTCTTCCTCTCTCCCACTACCGATGATTGAAAGCCTAGCGCATGTATAATTCTTACCAAGAATAGGAGAAGTTGTGTCTCTTTATTTTCCTTAATAAGGTTCATGTATACTCTCTTATCTTCATGCAGCAACTCATCCGCATGCCACAGTGCCAGGCCTCCAGAAATAGCCTCAATTATACATAAAAAATCAACAGACTCAATTCCTAACAATAATAATATGAGAACAATCACTGATTTCCCGTGGCAACGCGCGGGGAATTCTCCTAGTTTTGTAACAGAGAACTCACAGGTCCGTGGTAGTCTTGATATTTTATACAAAGTCAGATAGTGGGCGCTCATGGTTGCCTATATATAGGCACTGAAAATCAAAGAGTAGTCAGCTTCCTATTTTACAAAGTTAGATAGCACATGTGTTGGAGTTTACCTTTTGCTACACAAATTCTAAAATAGCCTTCACAACAAGATAGTCACGTTGTTAGAGTTGCTCTTAGACATACATTATGTTAGATACATAATAAAAAATGTTATAGAAAAGCCAAAACGTCTTATAATATCTAAAACGACACTACACAAGAATATAAATATATGGAAGAACCTAGGACCCTATCTAGCTAGATTGGCTTTCGGTGGTCTTGTGTGGGGGGCTACTAGCCAAATTGGAGCTACAAGCCACAATACTAAATACTATGGAAAAACTTCTTACATTTAGATGTAGCTTGATGGGTTTGTAGAGGCGTCTGCTTTGCCCACTTGTACTATGTATTTCTAAACAATGTTGCTTTCTAGAGATGGCTATCCAGCCCCTTTTAGAATTGATTTCTAGAGGTAGGCAGAAACTAAAAATAGAGAAAGGGCATTTCTAGCCCAACCAGTTTTAACAATCAATTTCTAGCTAGAGGTGGACCAGCTTAAAACCATTTCTAGATACAGGCTTTGATAGAGCCGTCTTGGTACTAAAAGGAACATATCTTTACAAAATCGTTTATTTATTAGTGATGGTGCATGATCTCATCTCCATCTTCTAGATGTATTGGTGCATGATCTCGCCTCCATCTTCTAGATGTATTTTCGAGGTGCTCTAGTTGTGGTTGTGAATGGGTTGTCAAAGTTGTTCTAGTTTGCTTGGCGCCCCTGTAATTATTGTGGCTTTGCTTTTATAGTTGCTTTTGTAGTTGTTTTAATTGGTGTGTTATATTGTTAATTAGTATTGTTCTGGGGCATTGGCCTGTCAGTCCTAACATAGTTGTTCCCTCCATTGAGTTGTTGTTATGGGTGAATTTCTAGACTCATCCCATGGGTTATTCTAGCAAAATTATAATTATACAAAAGTTTCACCGGTTTTCACCCACTAAAATATCATGTTATAGCTATGTTGATCATTGTAAGGAAGTTGCCTGTAGAAGTGTGTGGCCCTAGCTATATGGTTTTTGGGTCCCATCTCCTTATAAACTTAATTGTTCTTTTCTACTACATGAAAACTCTTGCCATCAGGAACATGACAATTGATTTATAAAGACCAAATACACAAGAAGCATATTTTTTTCTCGAATACCCACGAGTGTGTGTATCATTGCATTAAGAAGGAATAGAGTTTAGTTACAGGTTGCCGACTCAATGTTGGCTCGGACGCTATGTTCACATCGAAGACTTAGGGGATATAGCAATACACAAGAAGCATATGAATCCCTTGAGACATACTAGCTAGTATAGTACCATATACAGGACGGCATAACAATACCTTGTGATGAACGAATCACTAATGAGGACACATAGTATATAGTACCATATATATATGCATAAAAACTTGCTTGATTTCCAGGACCAGGATCATCTTTACCTCTTCTTTACAAGCATGTAGCCTACAAAGAAAAGATGAAGAGAATCCCTATCTCAAAATTCCTACTATATCTATGCTATATCTCTCTGCATTAATAATGTACATGTGTATATATGCTAGCTATACCCAGCATCTTCTGTATATATATGTTCTGCTTATGCGCTTATTCCAAAAAGTATCTTGTGTAACTTCTTGTATGTAGTGTGTAGGCACGATCACCGATCTTGTGACTTTCACAAGATATCTGAGCGATGAGTGATATGCCAGGCAGTACATACACATGCTATAGATCGCTGCCTTCTGGTATGCTCTCCAGCGCCGGTCGCCACCCTCCACAGCAGAAGTCCTCCTGTACTTCTCGGTCACTCGCCTCCTTGCGCATGAGAGACACCATGTCGTCTAGCGACATGCCCTCCTTGTCGAGCATCTTCTTGAGCTCCTGCTTGCTGATCACCAGCTTCACCCTGACAGCGGCGCCAGCAGGGTCGTCGACGCCGGCAGCAGCAGCTGCCGCCGGCAAGGGCTCGCAGAGGGCTTCGGCAGCCGGGACCTTCAAGCTGCGCATGCCCGGGGATGGCATCTTGAGGACTTCGCTGCCGTCCATGACGCTCATGATCTTGATCTGCTTCCTGTCTTGCTGAATCACCAGGCAGTTTCCCATGATGATGGCTGATGATCGAAGATAGCTGCGAAGGAGAGCTAGAACTAGAACTGTGAGAGTTTTTGAAGCTCTGTTCTTGGAAGTTTAACAAGATCAAAATTTTGCACAATGTATGGTGGTGTAGGTGAGTGAGGGGGTCGGAGGCAGTAGTGGATTGTTGTATTTAAAGGAGGTGGTGTATGGATTTGACCATTAATCTAAGTGAATATTCCATGAATGCCATCGGCCGACCAATGGAAGTTGCTTCGTGTATGCTAAAGCTAGCTATGATGACTAGCCCACTCTCGGAAGAAAATGAGAGAGCACAACCTGCCCTTTTGTTCCTTTGCTGTTCTTGACTTGGTTTGACAAGCTTTGTGTCAGATCGATCAATAAAATATTGTGGCGCGTGTTCCCAGTGCACTAGGGTATAAAGTTCACACGCACATACGGAGTAATCATTACATATTCTGAAAATTTGCAGAAAATTGCTTCAGTTTTTATTGCATTATCTTTTTTGAATCCAAACAGGTATAGATAACAAACTAGCAATTTTTTAACTTGTGCTACAGATAACAACTATCCTACTAGCTGAACCAAATCAGATAATAAGCTATTATTCACATAACTATTGTCAGATAGTGAATCCAAACATGTCCTAACTAGTTTTCCCTATATGTCGTCATGTATTCAAAAGTGAGTGGAAAATTTTCTTTAGAAAGATTAATGCTAGTTTTGCAAGGTTGTAGAAAGATTGGCATTTTAGTGGTACCACCTCTGTTTTAAATATCTTATATGTTTATATGACATGGTTAATGAGTCTAAAAATGAAATATGAAAGTAGTATTGGTCTTCTTCTTTTACTGGCAGATCATAGTTCTTGGAATGGAGTCAAAAGAACTACAGACAACACACCAATATGTTTGGTTTGTTAAATTTAGCTACCTATTTTTCGAAGTCTAAACTACTACTAAGAATTTAACCCCTTAATTAATCTTTGTTTAAACTAAACACCTTTTTGATGGTGAAAAATAATCTAAAATAACTTATGACTATGAGTTGTAACTAAACTACATGACTATTATATACACGAGTGTATACACACCCCTATCAACGTAAGCACGTACACTCTACCCCTATCAGCACTTGACCATACATAGTACACGTTTGCCACTGAAAGAATAATGTCGAATAAATCCAATACACGCATGGACAGGTTCCATCACAAAAAACCCTAGGCAACATTTTTTTTTTTCTCGAACACGACTTCACGTGTCTTTCATTAAGAAGAGGAGGCCAAAAGTACGGCGAACATTACAAGGTTGAGGTCCCGAAACACAGAGAAAGTGTTTGGAACCGGAGCAACCCAACACAACAAATAAGAAATGAAAAGCAACGCTCCTCCAACCGCCGACGCCATACAACACGACCTTGAGGAGCAAGGCGCAAAACAACAAAGAAGCAGCACCATGGGCGAGCCGGATGAGCGGCGGGTGCTTGAGCAGAGCCTTCGGGGAAGGTAAAGACGTCCGCGGACGCCAACTCCGTTACGGCGACACCCGAAGGAATTTTCATTCCGGGGCTTGCTCCGGCAGCTACGTCGACGGAAGTGAATGACGACGCCGCCGGGGCGGGGATGACGAGAACGCCACCGTCGTCCCCGCCCAGTCCGAGCACAGGGGTAGGGGCTTTCGCCCACCGTCGGCCGCCTTCGCCTTCGGCGAGGAGACTCGATGGACGGGGGCACGGCCTCCGCGCCCATCCACCGCACGCCGCTCATAGTTTTCGGCAACGCGGGAGAATGGGGGGGCACGAGATGGCCACCGCACCCACCCCCACCGTTGCCGGAACGATTGAGGGCTGCCTCCCGAGCGGCTCGGGACGGGGGGCTCAAATGGCCACGCGCCCGTCAACCCGCGCAGACGCTGCTGTACGCCGGCGTGGGCGCCGCCGCCCCGGTGCGTCGCCGTGGGTGTCTTTGCGGGCGCGACCGCCGCCGGGCGCCGCCGTGGGCGCGATGCGGCGCGGCCGCCGCCGGGTGCCGATGGCGTGGGGAGGGCGCCGAGGGCGCCGGCCACGGCGCCGCCGGGAGCCCGGCGCCGCCATAAGGTCCGGGCGCGCCGGCTGCCACCGCGCTCCGCCCGCCCAAAAAGGCGGCGCGAGGCCGGATCCGGGAGGGCGGCCGGATCCGGCCAAGGGAGGCCGAATCCGCGCGCCGGGCCAACACCTCGCCCGGGAAACGCCGCCGGAGGAGGAACTGGGAGGGAGGAAGGAGGGTGAACGGGGAGAGAAGGGGCGAAACAAAACCGCGGCGGGGCCGGTTGTGCGATCCGTCGGCCCGGCCGCGCCGCCCGCGGGGGCGACGGCGGCGGCCGAGGGGCGCGGAGGTGGGGGGGCGGCGCTGGTGGGGTGCCCCCGAGTCGCCCCTCAGAGGAACGTGGCCACCCTAGGCAACATTCACATTTGTTATTGTTAATATGGGAAAAACTAATTAAAAACATATGTTATTCATCATGCATGTGTCACTATATAAATCATATGTATAAATGCATGTACGAAGAGATGTGAGCTCCGGTTTCAACTAAACATAGATATGTGCTATTAGGAAATGCTAATGGCTACAGTACTAAACATATGTGCTATTTGGAATTTGAAAAAGACTGACTTGGAGAGCAACGCGTGGGCACTATCAGGACATGATGCTAAGGTAAGGATGATGTCACAAAACATTAGGATGCAGGTGGACCCCGTTGGGGGCATGGCCTAAACCATGTTCGGTCCCTCTGCTAGCTAGCTTTTGGCAAGTAGTGGTGGAGGTAAGAATAATCATTCGCAATTTCAAAAAAAAAAAAAAAAGAATAATCATTCGCCTGTTGTCAATTTTGGAACTGAAAACGAAATGAGCGAATCCAACAACGCAATGCGCGTACCAACAACGAAGTGCTAGGTATGTGTGTGGGGGACAAGCCGAAAACGATATTAGGAGTACTCCATTAATACATATATCAGTAACAGCAACCCACTATGAAATTTAACATGAATTGCACGGAATTGGTTGGCTTCAATTTTATACTACTAGCGACTTCCCTGCGACGGCCGGCATATATAAATTTGTGTTACACGTGCTACATGTTCCCAAGTGCCAATTAGCCCAGTTACTAGGGACGAAAGGGAAAATGGAACACATCGTTTTCAGGGACTCGTTTTCATAGTTTTATCGCATTTTTGGGTAGGGGGAATGACAGCATTTTCTGACAATTTTATCATTTGGTGGAACACATATATGCACACATAATTAGAGAGAAAATATTGTACCATGGCTAATAACCGGCTGATAGATAAATCTCGAGATTAATGAAGCTACTATAGCCACCTCACTCCTAACAGGCATGCCACCTACTAGAATATGGTTGTTAGATTCTAAAATAAATCTAGAAAATGCAAGCACCGTGCTAATAAGTTGAGAACTTAGACGGGCAGGTTCCACCATAAGGAACCTAATCAACTAATGACATACATTCGGTCCGTGATCATCTATGTCAACACTTGATGTCCAAATAGCAAACACTTTTGTAATTAGTATGTAAATGTACCACATAAATTTCATTGGAAGACTTTTGCGGTTGTTGTTCCTTTGTCTTCTCTGGTGCTGAGTAGCCTTCCACTTTTGGCAAAATGGCACCCGAGTCTTATTAGCTTTCGTTTGTCTCAAGTATATTTCCTAGCCCCAGCATGAAAACTTGCATTGATCTCTTATCTATTATCTCTATGTTGAAAAAGGTTCCAGCTACAGATACGAAATGAGATGCACAGTTGACAGATGCTAGACAGCTTGACTAAGGAAATTTGCTCAAAAAAAGATATATATGTAAAGGATTTTGTCCAAAGCCGCAAGTTATTGAATTATGTGTATGTTTGAGGGTTTTCGATGAGCTGCATGCATGCATGTTCTTCCGTTGGCGCGACGTAAGCACGCAGAAGAGAGAGAGAGAGAGAGAAGATCTGCAAAAGCGCGTCATGGTCCATGTATCTAGCTATCTCCAAGGATGGAAAGCGACCGTTTGGGACAGACATTCTGTAAGCCCCACTATGGATCCTAAGGTCGCCTTTTTGTCATTTCTTTCCATCACTTTTCTTTGTTTATACGCTCTCTCGCTCGCTAGTGCGCACGATCGATGGCAAACACTTTAAATTAATAATATATATACGGATGGACTTCGTTATCACGAAGGACAAAAAAGTGAGACGTGCACTGAACCTGGTCACCCGTCGAATTATTACCTACTAGATAATAGAAGACTTATTCAAAAGCCTACTAGCTTCTAAGCCGAGTAATACGATTCACGAATAAGCTCTGTGATTAGATAAGTAAATATTCTACTCGGCTGAGAAATAAGTACAGTCTTAAGTCAAAAAAGGATGGTCCCCGGCTGTTTTTCGATGAGTTAAATAATTTTAAATTTAATCAAATTTATATAAAAATATTATCACCAAAGACGGTTAGACTGCTCAAGTAGCACTCCTCATGTTCTCGGTTCAACTCTCTACGGGAGCAAATTCTAGGTCAAGGTCTATTTTTTTTTTAAAAAAAAGGTCGTTAACATTGATAGTAGTGAACATGCATAGTTAGAATATTAATTAGTCAGGGAGTATTTTCATAGGAAACTAGGTAGTAATATTGATACCATTTTCTATGGACATAATGTTAATTGGTCTTAGAAAATTTGACTTGGTTTAAATCTAGAACTGTATTATTTTAAGGACCGAAGAAAATGGTTCAGCCAAGTCCAAATAACCCTGTTAGTCGGCATGAAGTTAATTAGGGCAAATTTCACGATTATGTGGAGTTCATACGAAATAATAACTCAATCGATCGATCCCTAATGGATGAACAGGCAACCACACAGATTTTGCTTATGATTTTTTTATTTCATTTTGTGTCATTTCTCCTTTGTTCACCTCATTAGCTAAAAACTTGGTTGTTTTCCATTTCCTAAAATTTTAGGAAAACAAATAATTTGTTTTCCATTTTCTTACGGTGGCTCACCCGCCGCCCTTACAATGCTTTAGTGTAGTAGTGAATATAACTTTTGGCCTTGCAAATAAAGTAAGCATGCACTTACTAGCTAGCTAATGCATGGTTGGGCAAAACGCAAAGGAGACTTACTAGTACTAGTGACGATGAAGCGTGCTAATGCTAAAAGAAAAACAATAGAGAC
Source organism: Themeda triandra (assembly GCA_018135685.1). NCBI lineage: Eukaryota > Viridiplantae > Streptophyta > Magnoliopsida > Poales > Poaceae > Themeda > Themeda triandra. Next base: position 52,121 of record JAENPR010000787.1, read on the forward strand.
TAGCTAGCTAGTGTAGTAGAGACGTTGCAACCACTGAGGACGGACGGCTCTCTCTTATTCTCCCCTGCCCGTTGAACGCTTTTGTGGATCTCGCAGACCCCTTCTTGGTTTTGATTCTTCACACGCGTGAAGAGAAATTTACTACTACCACTAGTGGGGCCGGCCGGGTGAGCGTCTGAAGGAGCTGGCGTGCGTGGCGGCTCACGAGTGGGCGCGCCGCCGCGCTAGTGGGGCGGCACCGCCGCAAAGACCGCCGTGCATCGCTCGTGGACGTCGCCGTCGAGACCGCGACGCCGGAGGACGTACGCGCTCGCGCCCATACGGCGGCCGGTCGGCCGTGCCTGACTACTGCCTGTGGCTGTTTGTGGCTGTGGGGCGGCCACCGCCACATCTCATGCTCATGCAGGCGCATGCGCACGCGCGCGTGCGTTGACGCGACGACGACTGCTGTGGAGTGTGGACTACTGGACTGTACTTATCTGCATGGGTTCGTGAATCTTGGCCCAACTGCCGAAACGGCCCATTCTTCCCTGTCAATACAGATAGGACGAGGAGCCTAGACCGGACACGGACAGTATCAGTGAAGATATTTATCGAGTTTGTTTTAGTGAATGTGGATCAAAATTGTTCCGGCTTCAAAACTTCAATCAAAGACATACACCGGTACAAAATTATTATAAAATGTTAGCTGCAGCTATAAACCCACTCGCAATAGCTCTAGAAGCATTGTGCCAAAGAGTATGACATTATTAACCAATCCTGGAAAACAACGGCCATTCATGGGAAGCAAATAAAATAAAATACATAGCTATTAACTCCAAGTTTCGGCAAACCAAAATTTGCAGTTACTTTCTGCTGATCCTCAAGTCGCTGCGCCACAATGCCCAATGAAGCTCAATGACACTTTGTTGCCGGCGGCCTAAGGGCCACGCTGCGGTAATTGAAAATTGACGTAGTGGTTACGGATGAATATTTCACATTTATTAGCCATATGGAGGCTTTGGTAGCCATGCACGACTCATTAGTTAGTTACTCTTCATCAGCGAACAAATGCGTGAACATCGTCGTCGTCGTCGTCAATCGTCATCCTGTTCTTAGCACGCGTGATTACTCAGTTCTTCCTTCTTGATAAGGACATTTTACCTACAAAAGAATATGTCCTTTTCTGTTTGATCCATATTATCGCGCGTCCCGTGCCCTCCTTGAACTCGCATGCTTTGTTCGCTATCAGGCAGGCCGGGTTTCAAACCTTTCGGTTCCTATAAATAAAGAACAAATAATCTTAGTATTAATTCTGGTGGGCGGGAGACGTATATATGATGCATGTATCATAAGACGACACTGCACCTTTCTAGTGGCAGCAAAAGGAATCTACAACAACTACAAAATTGACAGTTTCGCATGCCATTCTTTTTGGATAGTTCTCGTTTTCAACACGTATGTTAGCAATTAAATAAGATACAAAATTGACACGTATGCATGCCATTCGTTCTCTCATACCAATTGTTAGCAACACCACCGATTGGATACGAATTACTGAATCAGCCTATCCAAAACTCAAGGAACAAGTTACAACGAGATGGAATTCCGGGAGAAGTAGCAAGCACGGAAATAATATGCTAGAGGATTGTCCTAGAAGGATCTAGAAGGAACTGGAATGTAAATCTGGGAACAATCGGGAGGTAGTATTGGGGAAGAAGATGAACAGTAAATGGGGAAGATGAATTCTGGATATTTTCTTTCGATGCCTTGCCTTCGCCTTCTGGTTGCCCTTTTGTAGCTGAGGTCCCCCTGACAGCTGTCGTGGCCCACATGTCAGCCGCTGCTAATAGTATGTATGGTTCATTCCATCTATAACTAGTATAATGCCCGTGCTAACGCTACGGTTTTTTTCTAGGGAAAGTTGTATAAGTCGGCGCCATTTTGTTTTTGCAGAGTTTAACCTTTGCACAATTGTATTTGAGTCTGTATACAATATTGGAGTCACCACTGCATATAAGTAGAAATATTTACATAATCTCTAACTTCTTAATCAAATATTGAATGTCTTCGGGATGTTGTCATAAGATTTGTTTGCACGACTTGTCAAAATGTCGCCCAAGAACTCCGTCCTCAATGATGTTGATAGCTGTGCATGGTAGATAATGTAATGGCATTATTTATTTATTTATTTATTTATTTATTTATTCATTTATTTATTTATTTATTTATTTAACAAAATATGGTTGGAGACTGCATATGCTTACGTTGTTGATAGGTGGCAATGTCACACCGTCCCATAGCTTGATGCACAGCTAGGGTATAATCCTATGTCATTCTAACTATAAAGTCAAAGCATACAATGATTAGTGCAAAAACATCTAGCAATCATGGCGGAAAAATGTTATATCTATGCATAGTGATATTACCAGAGAAGATCAAGAACATAGCAATCACTTCAATGTAATAGAGGTATTCTGCAAGACCTATATTCGGGAGGAGGACTACAAAGGACTCAACAGGACTGTCACTCCCGTGATCTAATATTGAATGCCCGTGCTAACGCTACGGCTTAATCTTTGGGATGCTTATAAAAATAACTAAATTTTTGGCATAGGCTAACTTTTATACAATCATATTTGAGCTTATATATAATTTGGTAACACTTTTGCATATAATACAACAAGAGCAATGCAATCTGCGACAGAGCTAAGCATTATAAGATGCCCGTAAATAAAAGGGTGGAATATCTAGTTGATGACAAAGAGCATGTCAACATTGTGATCATCAATCCTGATATATGGGACCCTAGCAATTTCAGCAAAGCCCAAGTGATAAACCTCCTGAAGAAACCACACTTTGCATTTACCTTTTTCATCTACAACTCAACAACATTGCACAGGTCAGTGTGGTTTATAGTTGTCGAAGAAGGTTCCCTTTAGGGTCATCCCGTTCAGAAAGTTCAGTGTGTTCCAAGAATGCCTTGAAGTGGCTGTTCTGCATCATCGCCATCCCAATCACCACCACCCTCGGCCATTCTGAGATCGTGAAACTCTGCCATTCTAAAAACAATAAAATAATTAATTTAAAGAATCAACACCACAATGAGAAGGCATGCTAATTTTGCATGAATCAAAACAAAACCAACAATTGTTAATACTATTTTCAAAGAAATTAATTCTCCAACATCTGTTTAAAGAACTCACGACCATCACCCCCATAAATCCTCTTAATGTGTGTTTCACGTCTAGAAGAACAAATAAAATGTCAGTTCAAATAATCATGTCAAGAACACTAAAAGAGAGCCAGAAAATTACCTCCTTGAGCCATCAAGTATCTCCAGGTTGTTTTGAGTCACACACTCACACCTCAAACCATCTTGGTAAGTTGCTATAGCATTTCCATAATCTTTCATCAGGAACTGAACTTTAGCTTTGAGCACATGACCCCATAGCATTTATCTGCATCCTCAAGACCTTGAGGTAAAGCTCCCAAAGCTAATGAAGAAAAAACAAAGATCAGATATATACTTCAAATCTACTACCCTCACAAAGAGGACGGACCCCTTAATTCTCGTGAAACTGGAGTGAGCAACAATTAGTTTTAGTTTTATTATTATTAATTAATTATAATGATGAGAATTTTAACTCAAGACCAAGTTTACCAACCAGTTCAAACCACATTTCTCTCCACCAATTTGTATAGTCCCTGGATGGTGGAGGAAGGCCCAAGATCAATTTGTATACCCTCCCCGGCCTCGGCCTGCTGATCACATCAACTCTTTACTCTTATATACTTTTTTTTATGCACTTTATTTACTCTTCTACTTTGGGCCGTGCCCAGAGTTATGTGGGCCTATAATACCATGGTTGTTTGGGCCTTAGATGTTAAACTGTTTCGGTTCCCCTGTTTTGGCAGAGCTGAATTTCTGCATCGGTAATGCTACGCATCACACGTCCGACTCGTAGGACGGACGTGGAGGGAGCCCAATGGGCCGCCGCGCGGTCGCCTCGGCGCCTCCGCCCACTCCCCCCATGCTTACCCACGCGAATCCACCCCCAGATACGACCTCCACCACTCCCCTCCACCCACTCCTTATCCAGTCACCTGCCACACGCTCTCCGTGCCCACGCACGCTCTCCCCGGCGACGGCGGCTCCGCGCGCTCCCCGGCGCGGCGGCATATCCGGCCTCCCCGGCGTGGCAGCGGCTCCGCGCGTTTCCCGGCGCAGCGGCTCCGGCCCCCCGGCGTGGTGGCTCCGCGCGCTCCCCGGCGCGGCGGCGGCTCCGCGGCGTCGACGGTGGAGCCGGATCTGGCAGGCCGGCCGCGGATCCGGCGAGGGCGATGGCGGATCCCGCGCCGGTAGGTCTCCTCCTCCTCCGCCCTGCTCTCTCGCCCGTCTCCTCCGCCGCGTTGCTCTCCGTCACGCAGGGATAAAAATCCCCAAGCCCCGGTGCCGTCGTCTTTGTCATTTCGCATTCGCGTCTCTATCGCTCTCGTTCCGCCGCCGCTCGCTCCTCCACCGCTGCTGTTGTCGCTCGTGTCGCTCAAGCTCCTCCGCCGAGCTCTCACCGTGCGCGCGCCGCTGCCGTGATCTCTTCCTCCCTCATCTCTACCCTCGCGTCTCCATGCATGCAGAGCCCAGTCATGGCGGCGGCGCCGACCGTGGATTCGCCGGATCCGGTGACAGCGAGCGCGGAACCGCGGGAGGCGGCGGCGTGCGCGGATCCGCATGTTGCGGCTGTGGATCCGGACGAATCTGGGCATGGCGGTGGTTTTCGAGGGGAACGGTGATGGTCGGAGGTGAATCCGGCCATGGCGTTGATGGTGGAGGCTGATCCGGCGGTTCCAGCCGCGGATCCGGTGGTTCCGGTCGCGGATCCCGCGAGGATGATGGAGGATCCGGCCGGGGTAGGCCATCTCTGCTCTCTCGCCCGTCTACTGTGAGGACCTAGGGTTCCGGCGAGCTCACACCTTCTTCTCTAGCTTCGGTGGGGAGTCTCACCGGAGCTGAAGATGACGGTGGCGCTGCCCCCAGCCGGTGAGCCCCTCCTCCTTTCGTTCTTCATGCTCGTCCTCCTACTACTCTTTTTTTTTGGGATTTGATCTAACCTCCCTTTTTTGTTGCAACTTTTGTCTCTTTGTTGTTGCAGATCCTATTCAGGAGATGTTGCAGTAGGGTTAGGGATTTTCAGCGACCTTCTCTCTGGGTTTCAAAAATCTCACCGTTGTTGCATTAGGGTCTATATTGATGTTGTTGTAAGGTTTTAGTTGTTGTTGCAGATACTGCTTTTTTGCAGTTGCTCGTGGTTGCTGCAATTGTGTTTTTGGTGTTGTTTCAGTGATTCAAATCTGCATGTTGCAGTAGGTGCGTGGATGTTGTTTTAGGGAGTCGTTTTGATGTTGTCCCAGTGGTTCAAATCTGCATGTTTCGCAGTAGCGCCCGGCATTGTTTCACAAGTTGTTTCGCTGTTGTTGCTGCAACATGCCTCTTTTTTTATCAAAGTGTTGCAGTAGCTCGCGACATGTTGTTTCATAAGTTGCTCGCCTGATGTTGCGGTACTATGTCGATGCGTGTTTCAGAAGTTTTTTTGCAAACCAGAATGGTGCAGTAGGTCTCGGCATGTTGTTGCCGCAGGACACCAAAGTGTTTCTCCATTTTCGTGATCCGATATAGTGTGGTCGGGGTGCTATGGACAACGAGCTAGCAGCTGTGCAAGGCCGGAGGCGCGGGGTGGGGGCGCGCTGCTGTTTTTACGAATGCGGACGAGAGGACCGATAACCGATGACGCACGGGAGGACCAATAACCGATGACGCGGGGGAGTAATGGGCCGGGCCGCTGCTAGCGCGGGACCGTCCTATGTTAGGACGTCCGAGCGCTAGCATCACCCCTTCAATGAGTTCTCCACCGCGGAAAACGGTGCCTCTAGCGAGTAGCGACTCCTGTCCGCTCGAATTCGCCTCTTTTCCGCTGCAATGCAAATCCGACCACCTCGCTTGTACATAACGGAAATCCAGGCCGGCCGGTGGTCCGCCCTCCTTCAAACAAGATAGCTAGCTAGCAGCAGCACGTTCCACAACGTACACGAATCATCCATCATCAGTGCAGGCAAAGCAATGGTGTCCTCGCGCGCGCTCCTCGGCGTCCTCGTGGCCGCGTCCTCCCTCGCCGTCGCTCTCTCAGATGGCGGGGCGGCGCTGTTCAGCTACACGGTGGGGAAGCCCGACGGGCCGCAGAACTGGGGGAAGCTGAGCCCGGCGTACAAGCTGTGCGCGGATGGCAAGAACCAGTCCCCGATCGACATCGTCACCAAGACGGCCATCCCCAACCCCAACCTCGACACCCTCAACCGCACCTACGCCGCCGTCCCCGCCGCCCTCATCAACGACGGCCACGACATCAAGGTATGTATATATGTATATATGTATATGTATGGTACATCGATTATCCATGCTGGCCTGCCGCCGCCGACGGGGTTCATGAATGGCATGCATATGGACGCAGCTGACGTTCGGGGCCAAAGCTGGGTCCATAACGGTGAACGGCAAGGTGTACAGCTTGGACTCGCTGCACTGGCACTCGCCGTCCGACCACACCATCGACGGCAAGAGGTTCCCCCTGGAGCTGCACCTCGTCCACAAGAGCGCCGACGGCGCGGTCGCCGTCATCGGCGTCCTCTACCAGATCGGCGCCCCTGACTCTTTCTACTACCAGGTACAGCGCAGCCGCTAGCTAGCTACCTAGGGCACACACACCTGCATTGTACTCGCACACCTCCGGCCATATATGGATGACGATGACGAACACGAACATCGATCGATGATACGTCGTTGCAGATCAAGAGGCAGCTTGGCGAGATGGCGAACGACCATTGCGACTTCCATGCTGAGGAGGAGTCGTACTTGGAGGTGGAGCTGATCCACCTGCGCTCGCTGCAGAAGCGGACCGGGAGCTACTTCCGGTACATGGGCTCGCTCACCGTGCCGCCCTGCACCGAGAACGTCGTGTGGAGCGTGCTGGGGAAGGTGAGGCAGATCAGCAAGGAGCAGCTGGAGCTGCTCAGGGCGCCGCTGCCCGAGAACGACAACCGCCCCTTGCAGCCGCTCAACGGCAGGAAAGTCCAGTTCTACAACCCGCCCAACAGCACCATCTCCTGGCAGGTGTAAAATGCAATGTGTAACACTCGAGATCTACATATCGTTCATGTACGTGAAGTAAGTAAATAGATATATATGTGTGTGCACGGTTGCTCATTTGCCTATGTATTGGCGGTGTAATATTTGTGACAGTAGTGCTGAATAGGTTTGATTTAATTTGTAACACATATCGATGTATTTCTAGTTTAATTTGTAACACATATCAATGTATTTCTAGTCTACCTCTCAGTTTGCATGATGAACACCACCATGCAAGTGGTTGTGTGCAGCTCCGGTAGTTGTGTGCATGAGGCATTGAATAATATTTATTTATTTATTTATTTTTAGAAAAAGAGAGACACTGAGGGAGGAGTGTCTCAATCTGTTATCTGATATTATAATCATAAATCAAGATATTTTGGCAAACATGACTAAGCTTGGGCAAATTACCCGCTACCCAATACCCGAACCCGAACTACCCGAACCCGATCTACCCAATTGCAATTTCGGATAGTGATTCCAAATACCCGAAATTAGTTCGGGTAATTCGGGTAACACCACCCGGTACCCGATTTACCCAAATTACCCAAATTTTTCAAAGCCTACTATTGTCACCAGCATCTCTGTAAAAAAATGTCATCAACATATACATTCAAGCCCACTACGTGGCCTAGCAACAACCATGACATCGGATGTTCCTATTCGGCACTTGGGCACATCTCGTATTTGTATAACTGCTAGAATTCTCTATATATATTGTTGAGTTATGTCAATTTCGGTAGATCGGGAAAACCCGAACCCGAATTTGTGGGTACCGAAATTGCGGGTAGTGTTTTTCGGGTAGAATATCAGGTAGCAGTTTTCATTACCCGAACTTCCAATTACCCGAACTACCCGACCCAAAATTATCGGGTAACCCGAACGCCCAGGCTTAAACATGACCAATAAAAAAATGCAAAGAGATCCTTTGAGGTCATCTTCTTCCTCCAAAAACATGTTGCTTGCTGGAGATTAAAAAAAACATTGTAGAGATAGTGCAGAGGTAGTAGACGCCTGCAATTGAAAATTGATGACTACAATAGGTTCAATTTAACTTGTACTCCCTCCATCCGGTAACAACCCCGCGTTTGCGATTCAAAAATTTTCCGTACTCCCTCCGTCACTAAAAGAACGCAATTCTTTGACTTTCAAATATCGTGTTTGACCTTCCTCGCCTTATTCAAATAAAACTAATAAATCATTATTATAATATTTCTAATGACAAAATAAGCCATAATAAAATAGATGATATTTATATAAAAAATTTAAATAAGACAGATAGTCAAACGTGATATTAAAAAATTAAAGAATTACGTTCTTTTAGTGATGGAGGGAGTAAATAAAATGTCACCATGCACGAAGTACGGTGTACGGAATACTAGCCTACTCCGTAAGCTAACAGGAGCCGCAGCTCAGAGGAATAAAATAACTTGTGTCAGAAAGAAAAGCTCCATAACTCTCGTCATGAACAAATTCTCGTCCACTCGTTTGGCATAGGTACAGCGGATTTCTAGAGGCTTCAGTCCAGCTCGTCATCTCATCTGTGCAGGCAGCATGTCCTTTAATACAGTTTGTAGGGGCAATTTTGTGATTTCTCATATTCCTTGGTATCCGCACACAATACTAGAAGGCAAGGTTAGGCTAGTCTCAATGGCCAGTTTCATTGCACAGTTTCACATACTTTTTAAAACTTTGAAATTTTGATACGAAACAACTCACTCCCTTAATGCATAGTTTTATTGCACAGTTTCACATGCTATTTAAAGCTTCTATGGGTCCACCATTGTCTCTCTCTCCTCTCTTCTACCAATCACCTTCCTCCATACATGCGGATAAAATGAAATAACATTCTCAATTGGGGTTTCGAGCATTTTCCAATGTTTTAGAAACACCGCTATATAGTTTCACCATGGTGAAACAAATTCCTTCTCTCTCTCCTCCCAATTTCATGCAAATGGTGACATGGCTAGCCTATTTAATATGCATGACACTCCCGTGAAACCTCTTGCCTTATTACCGGACGGAGGGACTAAAAAATTTAAATAAGACAAGCGGTAAAAAAAAAGTATAAAAGTCAAAATGTGCGATTATTTGTGAGACAGATGGAGTAAATTTATATCTATCTAGTCTCTCTCTCAGTTTGCATGATGAAACGGGAATCATGATCCATGTAGATGTACATGACCAAGGCAAGTGCTTGCATGCATCTCAGGTGGTTGTGTGCACGAGGCGTTTAATTTGACTATTTTTTATATAAAAAAGAGAGAAGTATCTCAAATCTGTTTATATTAAAAAAGAGATAAGTAAAATAAGACACTTTGGCAAACAATGACCCATAAAAAGGAAAAGTACAAAGAGGCCCTTTGAGGTCATGTTATTCCTTAAAAAACATGGTGCTTGCTGGAGATTGAAAAACACATCGTAGAGGTACATACAAAATTTCCTCCCATTGATGACCAAAGAAGTCACTCGCCTCTCATAACAAAATCTTGAAAATGCTAGAAGCTCCTTAAACATGTTGAACAAATTGAAGGGAGAAGAGATAAATCATCATTACTTCTATTGGCGTTGAACAATGCTATACTCCTATATGAATAGGCTTACGCTGTCTATTCGCTAGGAGAAGTGTCGTTGAGGTGCAAAAGAGCCCGAAGGATGTTATTCCAAAGCAAAATCCATGTCGCCACCTCACTGATCTCCTGTTGTCATTGGAGAGAAAAAGGGACCAACCAAAACCCAATATGAAAGAAAATCGACATGTGCATGCTGTGGTCACTACTACAAAACAAATAATCATTATCAGACCACCAAACCCCAAGGCGTTAAGCGACAATGGATAGATTCCTCCATATGGGCTCTTGTAGTCCAACAATGTTACGCCATGTTCAGTCCTTCTCTTGTCCTATGTTCTTTGGGAGAAACCCTCTTGTCCAACAATGTTACGCAATGTTCGAGCTTCTTTTGGGAGAAACCCTTTCTAGGAGAAAGTCTTTCCTATATACCTTTCTTTAGTAAACAAGATGTTGCACGAGAGTTTTGCGTTTTCGAGAAAAAAAAGATGTTGCACGAGAGGTATCAAAAGAAGAATCATGAAGACTAAACCACTTTATACCACCCCAATTGCTTCCCAAGCTCCATATCTTCAATGGATGTCCAAACGGACTCAACTTGTTTCTTCGCAAGTGTCAAAGTGGTCTATAGGAGCACCAAGCAGTTGGTCAAACACTTGGTCTAAAAGAATAATGAAACTATTACTAGAGTGAGCGTTATGGTGGAAAACTAGAAGCCTTATGGTTCAAAGAGGGAGAAAAGCTAAAATACAGGAGTGTTAACATTGTATCGGATGGAAGAATGGATGGCTCACGCCTTCCTTGTGTAGATGGACTCAACCTTTTAGCTTTTCCAAAGCCATCTAGATAGTACCGTTTCTAAGACGCGTCCAAGACTCACAAGGCAACAAAAGAGCCTGCGTTATTGTTGTTTTTTGGCGAGATTATTTACCATTCTGTGTGTGCTGTGTCTCTGCCAATTGTAACAATAGAATGCTACGTAGGTACTCGTCACGCTGCCACTTTAGCTTTTCTTCGGCAAAGATAAAGCCACTAGGACCCTTTCAATCAATTACCAACAAAACGTATCCCATGGTAAGATTCTTGCTTCTTGTGGCCTTTGCCCGATTAAAAAGGAGCGTAATTTTAGGTTTTTCTTAGGTGCATGGTAGTTCTTGTGCCTCTGGACAAATATACTATCCGATTAAAAAAGTGTCATTTTTTTATTTGTCTTTGTGCGGAGGTACAAGACACAGAACACAGCGAAGCTATTGGCAAAATCATCCAAAACTGGAAATTCTGACGGTTCTTGTACAAAATAGTGAGAATTATCTAACCACCAAGAAAATAAAAACAGAGGAACCAAAGCAAAATCATTCAAAACTGGAAATGCTGACAACCTTTGTACAAAACAGCGAAAATCCTCAATCCACCTAGCAGAGAATAGAAACAGAGCAACAAAAATCTTGCCAAACCAATTCTCAATTTCAAATCTAATTTCAAGAAGAACTATGTACACAGCTCACTACACGTCAACAACCAAACCGAAATCCACGCCCAACTACCCGGCCGGCCTACCTGCACGGCTGCACGCGCTACAACGGCCCAGATGTGGCCACGCGTCCATCCCCGTTCATCTCGGCCGCCCACTCCGCCGCCCGCCTCCCCGACGCGAACCGCCGCATGCCACCCAGCCCGGGCGCCGGCGCCGACGCCTCCTCCTCCGCCTCCTCCGCCGCCGCAGCCTCCACCTCCTTCGGCTTCGGCTCCCTCCGCCTGGCGGCCGCCTCAGCCACGGGCGGCAGTGGCGGCGGCGGCGGGGACTGGTCGACGCACTCGACGCAGTTCCTGGCCCTGCTCCGCCGCACCAAGAACCCGCAGCACCCGGCGGAACCCCCTCCCCCGCGCGGCCTCGTCGCCGGCGGGGCGGCGCGGCCACCGAGCCTTGCGGCGCGCTCGCGGTCGGAGAGCACCTTCCCGATGCAGGACACCTTGGGGGAGCCCGGCTCCGGGACGGCGCTCCGTGGCGCGCGCCCGCCGCCGCCCGTCTTGGCCTTGTTCTTGGGGAACATAGCGGGCGGCTGGTGCCCCCGCCGCGCGCCGCCGCCGAGCTTCCCCGAGAGCCCGATGATGGGCGCCGCCGTCGGCTTGAGGTTGCCCGAGAACCGCTGCGAGGCGCCGGTGGTGTTGGCGTGGCCGCCGCCGCCGGGGTGGTTCTTGAGGAGGCACTTGGGGTTGGTGTTCTCCTTGAGCGAGTCGTCGCGGTCGTACACGCCGTTGATCTCGGACCACGCGATCTCGTCGCCGATGCGCAGGCGCGTGGAGGCCGCCGGGTCGCCGACGCGTGAGGCGGCCATGGGAGGAGGAAGGGAGAGACCGAGAGAGGGAAACAGAGGCGGGCACGAGATTGGAAGGAGAGCAAATCGCTGAAGGAGAGCAAATCGCTCGGTCGCCGGCGTGCGCGTGGGGTTTTAAGAAGTTTTTCTTGCTGACTCGTGGAGATGATTTGATTGGGGCGGCTGCCAAATTCTCTCCTCTCTCTGTTTTCCGTTCCGTGGGCCTGGTCTATAAACGAGTACTCCTACAATGGTCTCCAGCCTTTTTTAAGAAACCAATGGCCGAGACGCTCAATTCTCACCTTTGACCTTGTATCAAAGAAAAAAAAAGGAAATTCACCATGATCTGCGTTATCTGTATCCATATCTTGTATCTATATCTATTTATCTATCTGTCTATCTATTCTCTACAATTACATCTATATATATCTATATCTGATATTAAAGAGGCAAAATTTATTTTTCATTTTTCTGCATCACCATTGTCACTCTTACCTCCTTATTCCATCACTTGGTCATCGTCTCCCACTCCAAATTGTTCATCACTCTCATCCTTATTCTCACTTATACTTTAGAACCGCAAAACATTTGCTTACGCCACACCACACATATCGCGGCCAAGCCTACCTAAGAATAGCACGTCCGTCCCTGGACGCGTTTTTCGCAATGAATTAGAGATAAAAAGTTATTCTTGTTTTTTGTCCTATTCATGACTCGAACTCATAACCTACGAGTTAGAATAACGTTAAATTCTAAGTTGTATTAAAAATAGACGATGCTAGTGGTATATTTTGGTTTTACTTGACCCATGGATCTACATTTCGGTTTAGATGCTGCCATATGTTGGCTCATTCGGGGCAACCGGGCAACGGCGATAACAATTGCCTCCATCCATGCTGTGACAACTAATGTACTGTATGTCGTCTTCTATAGGCAACTAGTATGAGCCAAAACTTTTTTTGACGTGTTGTCTTTGGCCATTGTTGCCACGCCCACGCTAGGGTCGTTATTAGAAGGTGCCTTCTTATGCTTGGTCCCCATGGAGACGATGAGGCAATGAGGGCTTAAGTGGTGGTTGTGCCACTACAGATGGTGGACGTGCTAGATCACCAGGAACATGGTGTTTTCTCGAAGAGTTAGCGAGAGCACACTACGCGTCGCATTGGGTGGTTTATTGTAGCAGTAGTAGGATCCGATCCGTCTATGGGCATCGAGTAAACCTACCACTGCTACTAGGGTAGATTACTGTCGTAGAGATCTCCTCCACCTTGCAAGGAATTGGTAAAGAAAAGCAGAGCACTATCATTGTAGTAGCTGTTGACTCTTGTAGCCCGTGGCAGCAGCTGCAAGACTGCTGCTGCAACTCAGCAAGTTCACAGGTCGTCTGTGGGCCAGGCTTACGCACAAAAGAAGAGTCCGCGACTGCGGAGTGCAGCTGGGTTTTGGTGTACTAGCGTTGAATGAACAGCTAGCCTTGAGATTAACGACGGATGTTTAAATAAGTGATTACGTAGAAAAGAAAATTTCAGATCAATGAGCTGCTGGGGTGCATGCAGCAGCCGTTTCCGTTTGCCGTTTGGTGCGACCGGGGGGCGCGCCAGCCAGCACTGACACAGTGACACTGGAATTGGCCGCGGTTTCAGGGCACCTTTTGACCTTGGACTTGACTCTGTGCTGGACTGCTCACGATACGATACTGACAGGCTACCTGCTACGGCCGTCGCGCGCGCGCGCTTCCTCCCTGCACACTGCACTGCATGCAGGCTCTCGGTGCCTGCACTGGCTGAACAGGAACATGTGAAGATTGTCCGACTCCAGAGCTTGAGTGCTTGACAGCGACAGCCACAGCGCCACAGCTGACCGAGTGTCTTCGTGGCCTGCTACAGTGCTACTAATACCATATTTTGACAATGGCGATGCCAAATCTTCCACATTTTGTCAAAGGAGATTATTGTAGTATGCATGCATGGGCATTCCTAGCATCATCTCTATACTTGACCCACGAAAGCTCACAGGAACCGCATTGCGAATAGTACGCCGTCGCCTGCGGCTGCGCTGGATTCTTACGACACCACTGTTGTCATTCCATTTGACAACAGTAATACTACAATAATCTCACTCTCACATCATCACATCTCCTCCTCTTGTTCTTATATTTGCGTTGCCTGAAGGAACACACATAGTGCCTGAATGTGAAAGCTTTTACTGTACCTAGTGCGTAGTACTACCTCTACTAGCTCCTGTCGGTCGTCGCTCTGCAACTCGGTTTAATTTCTCATGATTTTTGAACATTCGCTGACACTAAACTTTCCGTCCGTATCATCTTCAACCACAAACTGATAGCGCGTAAAGTAAAACTACTAATAGTTTGGAATTCGGAGGGGAAAAGAGAGGTAACTACTAGCATGAGTATATTGCGAAACACATGACAGCATCACCGGTGACACAGCAGCAGGACAAAGCAGATCCTCCTTCGGTTCCTACCCAGCTAGCGAGCTGGCATGGTCGTCAACGGGTCGGTCGTCCTCTTTCTTTTGGCCTTTAGCAATTAGCAGCTGCCTGCCTCCCGAATAAAGAACACACAGACAAAAGGCCAGGGCCTTGTTTAGATACCAAATTCATCATTAAATTCTACTATGTAAAAAGAAAATTCCCCATCATATCAAAACGTAAAAAGATACGACGATGAAAGACTAAACGTAGATGAAATCAAAAACTAATCGCGACAGTTTTTTGTTTTACTTGAGACCTAACATTTTAAGCCTAATTAATCAAAATTTGGACAAATATTACCACAAAGAACGAAATCACTACAGTGCTCGAGGACCTATTCGGTGCACCCCGAATCGGGGTAACTAAACAAGGCCCAAATTTTCTACACCCATGAAGAATCAAAGCAAAAGATAATCATCGTGCATCACTTAAAAAATGACTTCATCGGTGTACACGACAAATGGAAGCCAAAAGGCACGCATAGAAGCTTCTTCGAGATACAAAATGCAATGAGTATACTCCTACAAATAAAATGAGTCTCGAACCTTTTTAACCAAAAAATAAAATGAATAAATAAACAATGGCGCGGACGCTCAATTCTCCACCTTCGACCTTGCTGTGTGCTGTGAATATGCTTGTACTCCATATATTATTGCAAAGCCATTGGATATGTTATTATAGAACTCCGGCATAACATAAATCACGATCCATGTTATTTATATTTATATATTTATATATTTATATATATCTATCTATAATTCTACATCTTGATATTCCCTCTGTTCCAAATTACAAATCACGTTGACCCTTTCTCATTCATTTTGCTATTTATCTAGACATGTCTAGATATATAGTAAAATAGATGTACCAAAAATTAAAGTGACTTATAATTTGGATGGAGTATTAAAGAGGCAATATTTGTTCTCCATTTTTTTGTCCATCACCATTCTCACTCTTACCCCCTTCTTCAGTCACTTGGATGTACCAAAAATTAAAGCGACTTATAATTTGGATGGAGTACTAAAGAGGCAATATTTGTTCTCCATTTTTTTGTCCATCACCATTCTCACTCTTACCCCCCCTTCTTCAGTCACTTGGTCATCGTCTCTCGCTCCAAATTGTTCATCTCTCATCCTTTTCACTTATAGTTTGGACTCGCAAAACATTTGCTTGCGCCACACCACACATATCATGGCCAAGCCTACCTATGTATGTCATAACTCGAAAAAATCATCCTTCATCTCCTGGTCACTCTCCTTTGTCCATCTTATCCTCCGCTCCCCCAGAATGAGTCATAGTTAGTTCTACTAAGAATTTTAGTACGTGATGAGGAATTATAGATAAACATCCTTAGTTTATTGTCCTATTCATGACTCGAATCGAATCGAACTCACAACCTACGAGTTAGAGTAATGTAAAGCACAAGTCCAACCACGATACATAGTCCGATGCCAAATTATATTTATAACAGGTGATGCAATAAGTAGTATGTTCCATTGCAACACATGTGCATGTTCACTACTATCGAGAATTTTGTGGTGAAGTATTCCATGGCCGAGTCATGTGTAGTTTAACTAATGTTATATAGTAAAACCTTGATGTTAATTATTTTCAAACCAAATATAGTATTCGTTTGGTTTAGATGTTGGTGATTCTTTTTTCGCAACCATGTTGGTAGCTCTAGGGCTATTAATGACCCCCAGTGGATGAAGCAGTTGATGAAACAGTCGAAAGAGTTCATGAGAATACATGGTGATGTATGATTTGGTTGAGAATTTCATTTAGAAAAACATTGCAAGAGTCGGATATAATGTCATTTTTTAAACCGTTTTGGCTTTTATGGGCATATTGCTTTTGTTGTGCACTGAGATATGAGACATGTCAAGAGATATATATACTAAAAATTTTGTATCTATGGTTCCTCAAAAAAAATTGTGTATCTACATAAGCTTAAATGAAGAATAAATTGGACCAAGAGAGAATGTTCTATTCGGGCGGATCTACATTTGGGTTCGGATCATGCATGCTGCCATATGTTGGCTCATCCCGGGGCAATTAATGATGGTGCTGATTGGCTCAATGTATGTCTTTCATGTTTCATAGGCAACGATAAACCAAAACTTTTTTTGACGCGTTTCCTTCCCTTTGTCTTTGGCCATTGTTGCCACGCTAGGACCGGTAGAATGTGGCCAAGTATGCCACTACAGATGGGTAGAGAGGATAGAATACGGTGTGTTTTCTCGAAGAATTTGCGAGGGTGGTTCATTCTAGTAGTAGGAGCCTATCCCTCCACTACCAAAGTATGCACCGAGTAAACCTACTACCACGTGTACTATTAGGGTAGATTGTAGATCTCCACCTTGCAAGGAATTGGTAAAAAAAAAGAGCACTAGTATCATTCTACTAGTCTACTAGAAATGGTCGCGGCGTTGCCGCTTATGGCCATTAGGACCCGTGATATTTTTGCACTGTTAATAACTAGTATAATGCCCGTGCTAACGCTACGGTTTTTCTCTAGAAAAAATTGTATAAATCAACCATTTTATTTTTGCAGAGTTTAACCTTTGCACAATTGTATTTGAGTCTTCATACAATATTGGAGTCACCACGCATATAAGTAGAAATATTTACATATTCTCTAACTTCTCAATCAAATATTGAATGTCTTCGGGGATGTTGTCATAAGATTCATTTGCACGACTTGTCAAAATATCAGCCAAGAACTCCGTCCTCGGTGATGTTGATAGCTGTGCATATCGATAAACAAATATTTATTTATTTTATTATTTGTGTATTGTACAAAATCTAAGGAGTCTGCACATGCTTACATTGTTGATCCGTGGCAATGTCACACCGTCCCACAGCTTCATAAAATTATATACAAGGAAGCCTCCCAAGTTCCTGTACAAGATGAGTTGTTTACTTGGTGTACAAAATTCACATCACAGAATAAGTGTTTACGTAATAATAACAAAGTTAAACCAAGTGACAAGTGATTACCGGTCTTTAGTGTTTTCTCGTAACCTTTGTTACACATGCGGGGGTATTCTCGTTCCCATGAATATATAAAATGGTTCCTCTTTGATTTTGATAGCCCCATGGCGAGATTGAACATTTTACCAATATTATGGAGCATTGGTTCATATACTATACTTTGACTATAACCCTTCGCACATGGAAGATCTTGTAGTGGATCCATAATGCGCACTATTTTGTTTTCCATATCTATCACGAATAAAACGTAGAATCCATCCGATAGTACGGTAGTAGAATCTAGAACACATAGAGAATAATCTATAAATGGAAAATTAAATAAAGTAACTGTACAAAGTAGTAAACATAACATAACTTACATTGGTACGGTCGTCAATGTGATATTGCATGCCTGGCCAACACTCAAGTACTTTTCTAATTTTTTCATGGTATACTTTGTCAATCTTCCCACAAAGATCGTGGATCTCGTCCAAACCGCGTTATCTCCTATTGATTTTGATAAACTTAGCATTCTATGATGAGTTAGATAATTTTGGAACAAATGATATACAACAACTTACGCAAACTTAAGATCCATGAGGTGGTATCTTTGTTTATTCAGCATCATGTATTTGTTTTTTGCGAGGAACCGAATAGCCATATTAAAGGTGTCATGATCCAACTCTTTGCCATCACGCAAAATATTCATAATTTTGCTAACACTCAAAGAAATTGGATGTGGTTGTGTACTTTGTACCCACTCGTTCCTATCAACAAATAAAGTGTAATGAAATTACTGATTGTTGCAATTGCAGACGTGAACCATTTAGAAAAACTTACTGTAAGTTCTTATCATCGCCTCCCAAGAAGATGACTGACTGCATATTTAGCAAAACATGTTCCTTGCTTGTCCACCTCAGTTTACTTAGCAACTTGGCACTCCCCGAGAATAACAAATCCTCTGCATCGAGCTCTTCGACCCCCTCATCTTCTTGATTTGGGGTTTTATTTAGTTGTGGAGTTTCGATAACCCTCGGCCTCATTTATTGGGGAGTTGTACAATATTGCGGGCAACTTAAACCTAAATTTATTAATGTCATCCTGAAAACACGATAAAGTGATTGTATATTATTACCAATCTCTACTATAATTGAGTCTGCGTTGACGGGAGGCGCGCGGTGTTTATAAATGGACAAGAAGGCGACCAAAATATCAGGGAGTTCCGTAGTTTACGCCGTAGTATACGTTTTCTTTCTTTTTGAGTATTTGTGCCGTAGTTTACGTACCTTCATTCCTTCCGAAGAGCGACGCGTTTGTGGCTAGATGGGCCGCGGCCGCCGGTTGTCTTGATTCGTTGCTGGTGGGCTGCCTCTTCGCGTGGGCTACTATCGCGGCGGAAGTGGAAGGCCGGATCGGCTATCGTCCACGTGCCCGAGCCCGTCCGTTCATCCGTCACCATATCCCGGCCCATTAGAAGAGGAGCCCGAGAAGAAAAAAACCGTACTGTTGGTCTTGTCCGAACTCTTCCGTTCCGTTCTTGTCCGAACTCGGAGCGCTCCGTCCGTCTCCTCTCCACCCCGCACCCACGGACTTGCCGTGCGCGACCCTCCGCCGCGGAGCCGCTCCTCCCGGGCTCCCGCCCGGCGGCCTCGCCGACATCCTCCACGGTCCTCGCCGTCGCCACGCTGCTCCGCGACCTCCCGCCGGCGTACCGCGCCCGCATCCGGCCTTCCTAGGGAAGATCGTCTCCGTCCTCCCGGCGCGGATGCCCGGACCTCCGGCCCTCGCCGCCGTCAGGGCCCCGATTCCTCCTGCCGCGGCGGCCACAGCTCATCCGTTGCCGAGTTCATCCTCGCCGGCGAGAACCTCGTCGCCAAGTGCCCCACCTGGAATTGGTGCGTTGTCCGCTCCCATCCTCTTCCCTCGCTCTGCCTCAGTACACTAACTGATTTAGGTGGTTGCCCGATTGATCCGGTAAGCTGAGCAACGGATGAAGTTCGACATCAAGAGGAGAAGCAGCACATCGTACTGGGTCGTGGACACTGTGTTCGTCGGTCAGTTAGGTGAAGCAAAGATTTCCCCCTTTCCTCAATCTCCGCCCCTCTGATTTCAGTTAGTGTACTGCTGACTAATCATACGTGTTAGTCCAAATGGTCATTAGCCGATTGGGAATTATACTACAAATTTACTATGCCTCAGCTTGGACCGAGCTTGATGCTGCTTGTGTACCAATTTCAGTTAGCTAGCTACACCAACCACAAAGAATTGGGATGAGTGATGGTTATTTATGTTCTACTGGATGAAAATATAATAGAAGTATTATGTGCATTGAAATTTGAACTGTATATACAATCTCTACTGAAGCCATGGCTCTATGGATAGATCTTTCTATGGCTCTAGTGTTTTACAGAAATTCATTGGTTTTGTTTGATCGCCATGACAAAATGTTTCAGAATCATGGATTTGCAAATTAGTTGCTATGTTTGTTCAACAAACTAATGATAATAGTAAGGAGGTGCTGAATGTACGGGAATTGATTGGCAGAAATTCCATGTGCTCTCAAAGTTTTGTTGGAAAATAGTACTGAAACTGTTCACACATGCAGGCATACAGTGAAACAAGGAACACTCGAGGATGAAAATTTCAGAAACTGTTGTTGGCATGCAGGTAATGCACCATGCACTGTTTGCACACACCAAGGATAGAGCATTAAATTCTATAGCTGAGAAACATCATCATTTGGAAATCTCGGTGTCTGCAGGTACATTAATAATAAATTTGAGTGCTTGTTTTCGGAAGATCTATCGTACAATCAGCATGGCCCTGTGAAATTTGATGTGCCTCTGGATATCCCAGTCTCAGTAGTGAACAGAGGCATTCTCCCAACAGGTCTGTACTGGTACAGCGTGTACAGGAGGCTTTAGGTAATGTTTCCAGAACCAATCATCTTGTGTTTCTCCTTAATCCTCAATGCATTAGTATTCCATTCCCTGCTAAATAAGCATTGCCATGAGAAGGCATAATAAGGTGTAGATTATAAATTATTCACTATATAATTTACAAAGAGGCTTTAGTATACGCACCTTTAATCACCAGTTTAGGACGTCTATGTAAACTATATTCCTGGTGCTCTTCCCCTGTAGGATCAAGTCCTGTTTCGGCTTTGCCAAAACTCTTGTTGCATTTCTTGACACCCCTCTTGATAAACCAACATAAAGTTGGCCGTGTGAGAACACAGGTTCTGGTAGATAGATCCCAACGTTAGGGATGGGCCGCATTTATTTATTGTCATGGCGAAACTCAACCTCACCGGGAATTGCTTTCTTTTGAACTTGAAAGGAAGGGAAATATCATCCGAGGGAGACAACGGTAGCCTTGGTATAAAGACTCTCTTCCCTACATGCTGTCCACCCTTATCTCAAGCATCAATCGCATGCTCGACCACGAGCCTTGTGCCATTGCACAAGCCATTGTTCGGATCTAGATTGCGAAGAAGAATCAGGGCAGTTGATTTTTAAGCTCATGGGGGGGCAGGCCATTTGGAGTTATGGAGTTCAAAAAATCAATAGGGAAGTGATTGCTTGTATCATCCACAAGTGTCAAAGCTGTGGGGAAACCTCTCTATCATCATTGCATTCAGCTTATCAACATATTCATTTTTGGTCGATAGAATAGCAAATATACCCGTGCTAACGCTCCATGACATCTTGTAGGGACCTATCGAGACACTCGACGCACTGACGCTTAGTCATGGCAACTTCATCCCAGATAATCAAGGATGCCCTCCGAAGCAACTCTCCAATGGGACCTTGCTTTGAAAAGGTGCATCTGCTGTCCTCTGCAATGTTAATTGGTATTTTAAACCTGGAATGTGCAGTGCGCCCTCCTGATAATATTGAGGCTGCAATACCTGACGTCGCAGTTGCGATGGCTATCAATCCCTCGGAGCGGACTTTAGCAAGGAGTGCCTTGTATAGGAATGTCTTGCCCGTGCCTCCGGGACCATCCACAAAGAAAACTTGGCTCTTGTTGGAAAAGACATGATGAATGATTTCATCAAACCCTTCTCTGCTCCTTGTTAAGAGATTCAAAAATACCCAAGTCCGCTTGGGGTACGCCGACATTCTCCGCTCTTCTCTAACCTCTTTCATCGTGTCAATGGGTCCTTCATGAACTCCCCGAATAGGTGGTAGACCAAATTTTTCTATATCTTTATCAGTTTTCCCATAGAGAGTAGCATCTCTCGAATGTCCTCAAGCACCATCGCTCTACGACCGAACCGTTGTTTATTTCCCTACTGAAGTCTTCACCTAGAGCTTCCTTATGCTTATCCCATAGCCCACGTATGTTAGTGGACTCGCAGAATACGAGAATAGTAGCAAATAACCTCCGCAAAGCACATGGCATCCGGAAAGTCGTGGCCTCGTAAGGCGGTCATCGATTAGCGTGTCTCTCTCGATAAGCCCTGTTTTCTCACATGCTTCTCTAAAAGTAGAGTAAACGACACCGGCCCCTTTGTTCTCAAGTCCTCAAATGATGTTGCACCTCTCACATGATTTAGAAGAACTCTTAGGAAGTATCTCTCCCCTTCGGCAGATTAGCATAGACAATTCGACCTATCGACTCGATGCTTGTTTCCTTCCTTGCCATTTTTTGCTGCGTGGGATCCACCGATAGTGTTCAGGAAATTCCCTATACAATATTTTCCTTGCTGATCTATCTTCGAGGTTCTTAGAGAAATATTCCGTCAGTGTTGTTTTCTTGGCACGCTCGTCATTGACTACCTCTTCCAGGTTGTCATCAGCATTGTATGTCACGGACTGCATATCCGGCAAATGTAGTTGGAGTTGCAAAACTGAGGGATAGACTCCAAACATTGGGAATCCAAAAATCCTGTACACAGCTTCAGGTGGAGTTACAAACCTCGCATTCCTATACTGTTTTATCTCATTGATCACACCATTATCATCCCCATTTTGATCTGCATTTACCGCGAATTCCCGCTTGGTCATGGCCTTTATATACGTACTTAAATAGATACTTCACGCTTTTATCTTTGGAGCACGCTTCAACATTGATGTGACAGTTGTATCTAAAGAGCAGACCTGGGTTGTACGGTACCACCCACCTGTTGTCTAAATCCGCCTTCCTAATCTTGACCCGTCGCCCATCGTCCCTTCTCCTGTACTTTGGATATGCGTCACTTCCTTGTTGTGTTTCTTCACAGAACTGTCGCGGAAACTGAAACCGGCACTCCCCATTCACCATGCACGGGCAATACTTGTTCAGCACCCCACATGGTCCATGCAGCATATGGTTTATAACCAGGTCATGCAGCTCAGGGAATTTGTCCTTGTCTGGAATCTCTGCCGAAATAACTCGATCATAACCATCTGGGGTTGTCAACTTACTTTGAGGCTTCATGATCAGCAGGAAATGCTCATGTGGTAAACCCCTCTTTTGGAACTCAGTGACATGGACGTACGCAGCAACCTCTCCAAAATACTTCTTTTTTATTAGAAGGTCTTTAAGATCTCGCATCTTTGCTCTGTACACTCTTGCAACCAGCTCTGGCCTATCACTCCATACTTGCCCAGGTTCAAGATTGCTCGTTATCTCTTCCCGTATGGATTGCACGTCATGGTGATGAAGTAATCAGGTTTCCCAAAACGTTGCACAATAGCCATAGCATTAAGAAATCTTTGCCGCATGTCTCGATCGCACACGGGAACGACCTTGGCAAAGCACAATTCTCTTGCCAACCTTAGAACCCGCGTCTCTCCGGCCCGAGATAACATCAACAATTCCCTAGATAGACATTACATTTAAGCGCGTGTCATAATCCCGAAACGTTATTGAAAGGCAGTAATAAGGTACCAAATTGACATAATTATGACAACGTACCGATATAGCTCGCTCGTATCGTTTTTGATTTTCGGGATTTGAGTACCAATTGAGCCTCATTGACTCAATCTTCACATACATATCCACGCCCTTCTTTGGAAAAGACGTCCTCCATATAACGGGATGTTGAAAATTCCCCGCCTAATCTCGCAGCTTGTAGCAGTAGTATTCCCTTGCGTTACAAATCTCTCGTGAGCCATCTCAGCCGCACCTAGCACCTCACCTTCTTGCACGTCATTGTCGGCTTCCTCCATCGCGCCTTCATCGTTGTTAATATCTGCACGAGAAGTACAATTAAGCAAAGCATGTTTTGAAAATATAGCATCAAAGACTATATATTAAATTATGTTGCCACTACTTTATATGTCTACTATAGGATCATATTATACCTTGATTAGCGAGTAGCAGTGGTGGGTTATAGATGGTGCATTGGCAACATTTGCGAAGTCATGATTCCGATGGGGAGTGACTGGAGCATCACTGTATGGCATATACTTGTTCCATCCTGTTTCACCTTTGGGGTTAAGGACTGGATAAGCTAATGCATCATAACAACCATCCCATGCCTTGACATACTGTGTACGACGATCAGTCTTCCCAAATACAACCACACTCCTATCAAAAGAACTCGAGGATCGACCCGTCCATCCGTGATAGCATGCCACTTGGGACGTTGTTGGGGCATTGTACCTTCTCTGGTCAGGAGTGACATTTGTATTGAGTTCAACCCGGTAGTTTTCCAAGTTTGGAAAATCACCATTCCTCCTAAAAGTATGAACATAGGGGTTCTCTTGCAAAATTCCAAGGATCTGTCGGATGATGTTGATATCAAGATCAGGGGACCTTTTTACTCTACGTGACAAGTCAGCATCTTCGGTATCATAAAAGTAGAGCTGCAGATGCCGAGCATTGTCACCACCTGGCACAAGGTGGTCAAGACGGTGATACAACCCGCCATGAATCCGAAATGTATAATGCCCCGTTGAAGCGGGACTGCTATATCTGCGATCAATGGTAACCCCTAGACTTGTAAAGGAGAAATGTAGATTGATATAACGTATGTTCTTCCTAAAATATTTTGCATCAACATCCACCTGACTTGTGAATAACCTTTTCAGCTCTTGAGGAACCTCTGGTATACATATCTGTACTTTTCCTTTTCTACAACAAAACCCCGGTGTCTCATACTGAAACCGCATTGCATGGCAGTGAGTGCAGTTAGGGACTTGCCTCAATCTATGTCTCTGTGGCAGATTTTGGTAGATGAAGTCATATGGATCATCATCAGACACATTATGTACAGCAGGGCCCTCAGGAACCACACGATACGACTCATACTGACAACCTGCGTAGACAAAGAATTCATCGTTTAAATTTAAGATATTTTGTATAAAATGGTAATCTGACATGTATACATGTTAGTATTCCACCTTGGCCATGTTGTTGTAAAATGCCATCGTCGTCGTATAATAAGTTTTCATTGTTCAAACAAGGGTGATTGCCATCCATGACCTGTTCATCTCCATCCCAATCATCATTCGTGGTTCAAATAGTTCCCGGTCGAACACATCTTCAAGCATCCAAACCACGATGTTCTGTAATAATACAGGAAAGTAGGCAATGGTTCACTAATAAATATAGTTACATATACATCTGAAAGTCTCGATTCGTTCATTAATAATTAGCATGAGTTGATGCTCACCAGGCTGATTGAAAGTAGGCAATGGATCGTAAGTCGAGGACGCGGTCCTCCGGGTTGTGGTACAAATTCATCATTTCTATGCAGCCACCCTTCGCCATCCTCGGGACAATCGTTCTCCATAATTGTAGATAGTCCAGTTCAAAAATCGCACCTTCACATGTGAGGAACGAAAGATGAAACTTTCACGTGATTGGTGAACATGAAGCTTATGGCGAATTTGCATAAGGGCTCAAAACATTCTTACTGCGGGCGCGGACGCTTCAACAATTATTCCAAAGATCGTCTTGGTTGGCATTAGACGTGGTACTATTATTTTGCAATTCAGCCTTCTTTCGTGCTCGATATTGACGTTGGTACTCAAAGACTCTTCCTTCTCTTCTCTTCTAACTGTTCTATGGTCATCTCGGCTCTTCTCTTTCGTTGTAGCGTGTTCCTTCTATCAATCATCGTGTCCGCAGAAGCTGCCAAATATTATGAGGTTAGCCATTGTTGTGCAGAGATTACACCAAAAAAAATTAAAAAAAAGCAGCTTCGACACATGAGGTTTATATATTTATTTGATAGTTACCGCTGTCCAAAGGCAGGCTACCCTGTATCGTCGTTCCTGCGAGGAGACCACCATGGATATGTTAAAGCAAAGAATTTTAACAAAATAAGATACGACACATGAAATTGCTTTGATAGTTACCGTTTTCCTCCAAATGCAGACTACTTTGTACCGTGGTACCTGTGAGGAGGCCACCATGGATATGAGTACCGCTGACCCCAGATAGTCTAATTCTTGTCGTGGTCGCTGAGTAAATACCACTCTGGCTATGATCCCCATATGCATTTGGTTGTATATTTTCCTTGTCTGGTTGGATATTTTCCTTGTCCAAAAGAAGTGCAGAGTTTTGTTCCACCGTAACGTGATTAGTATCTGCAACAAGACGATGTCCGCAACGTTGATACAACAACGTTGGAGTGACTACATAAATAAAGAGAAAAAACAGAAATTGTACCGGACACAACCAACGGACATGTAGCGCTAGTGTTTTGGGACTCGGCCTTCTTCCTGTCTCTCGTACCGACGCCGGTACTCGTTTTGTTTCCTCCTCGCCTCCTCTCTCGTTCGTCGGTCATCTCAGCTCTACGAATCCGTTGCCGCGCAGTTCGTTGTTCCCTCGCCCGACCGGCGTCACCTATATATATAGAAATTTTATAAGATGAACCCGTTGTCGCAAATATTATGCATATTCTCAATTTGAAACCGTACATTCCGGGATGTTAGTGACGTCACTTAGTGCAATGGGCGTATCTCTCGGCGTAGACATTTAGTATGTGATGAGGCTGCAACGTTGATTTATTCAAAGGTTATGGGCTGGTGATGTATTAAAATTAAAATATCATCAATCGCAAAATCACATTCAGAATGGCCTCATGATTAGCATAGACACAAGATGTATATGTACCTGCGTGCAAGACTGCAAGGACTGTATATCTACCGCGGCCGAGCTGGAGGCTTCGATCTGCTCGTCGGTGCACGCGGCGGAGCCTTCACAGGATGGAGCGGCGAGTTGGTGGGCTTCGAACGACGTCGACGGTGGAGGCTGCACGGCGATGGAGCGGCGAGTTGGGGGCTTCACGCGACGGGCGACGGCGGCGGAGGATTCACGGGATGGAGCGGCGAGTTGTGGGCTTCGAACTGTTCAGCGAAGATCGTGGCGGCAGGATTCAAAATTGAATCGTTTGAATCGTGGATATTCCCTGGATGTCTCGTGATTGTGTGTGAGAAAAAAAAGGAAAAATGATTTGCGTGATTGTGTGTGAGGAAAAAAAGGAAAAATGATTTGTGGCCCGTGAGTTATGGCAAGCGGAGAAAATACACCGTGGAAGAAAATGGAGACCACGTAATCTGGATCTGCATGTCGCGTTGCGTGGTCCTGCGTGAGAAAAAAAAAGAAAAATAGAAGGAAAACCACGTAATCTAGTAGAGATGGAAAAATAAAAAAATAAAAGGAAAACCACGTATAGATCGCTCAGGTCAGGTTCGATCCCGCGACGTCGTTAGATAACAGGCGCGGGTGAGGTGGGAGAGTTGGAAGCGGTTTCTCACCTTTTAATCTCAGGCGTTGGATCCGTCGTTGGAGTGATCTGAGTCGTTGATTTTGAAGGAGGAGGAGGCTTAGAGAAGATTTCAATTATAGTAGAGATTATTTATTGTGAAGTGAATTCAAGAGCTGTCATATTTTTTGGCTATATTTATTATGGAGGAAGAAATATGAAAAGTATTTATTAAGAGAGAGGAAGTTATTTGTATATAATAATGAGTCGTTTTATTTTATACGTGTTATGGGTATGCTACGATAAAAATTTCTTAGGAATTTGAATAAATAAACTCACTCTATTAATTATATTTAGAAAACTCTAGACAAATCTAGATTTGCATTTATAGCAATAACATTGCAATAAAATTTGTTATGTTATATGTTTGGAGTGTAGTGCTAGTTATGTAGAGTTCAACAAACTTGGTTTGGTGTTTTTTTTATTTTTATTTGATTTGTTATAATTTTTACATTATTTTAGGTCGTTTAGATAAATAATAAAGTCACTGAAAAATATAAAAGGCCATCGGGCCTAATTCAGCTTGCCGCGCAGGGCCTGTATTGTGTCGTAGGAATATAGTTGATGCAGATTTTATTTCGTGTATATAGTAATAGTAGTTGTATTTTGGGGGACGCATATTTTTTTTTTAAATTAGTGTAGATAAGACAAATCCGTGGCTTAATTATTTCTCACTTAGGTGTTATGGTTTGCTCACTTAGGTGTCATGGTTTGCAACAGAATGTACGTGGAAAGATTATAGGTGGAAATTAAGTGTAATAATATGGAGAGAGCTTCGTAGATATGTTAATATATGCAAATATTATTATATATATTAAAATTACCTGTGTAGGCCTGCAACAACGGATGTTATTGATATGTATTGTGTTAGTCATACAAGTAATTTTTATATCAAGTTTACAATTTGCATGTTTGGGATCCTTTTTTTGTTTTTTTTTTAAATTGGGCAACCACGTTCATAGACGTGTTTATTTAAGAACACGAGGACATGCATGGATTTTAACCGGTGGCAATTGAGATTTGGAGCATGAGTATCTGAAAGTAAATGATAAAAATACTTCAATATGTGAAATGGATATAGTTGGAGAAACTGGGTTGAGGGATCGAATACAAGACCATTTTTTGGTTTATGGGTACGAGCAGCAGAGGGCGTAGGTATCCTATGACCATCACTGCGTGGTCTGTGGGTCACTGCCTGGTTGGATGTATGCGGTGTGGGGATAGAGTTTGTGGACCGAAAATAAAATTCCATAGATTCCAGTTAAATGCAGCCTCAAGTCCGCTATTCAATCCACTGAAGTCCGGTACCTATCAATTCCATTCTCAGTCTCACACGCTCTCTGACCTCTTTCTGTCATTTCTCCCACGCCATCTGTTTTCCTCTCACCTTGCGTCTCCAACTGCGGCCTGGCGTTGGCGGCAGCCGCCCCAGAGCATGCGCGGTGGGGTTCATGGGCGCGGCAGTCGTAGCCATCTCAGCTCGGGCGGGAGGCAAGGGGCCCAGGCGGCCTCGTCATGAGCGACGTTGCGGGCGCTGCGACCTCGGCCGCTCCAGTCCCGGCCATCCGGGCGCGGCGGCCCCGATGACCCTGGCACTGGCGGGGGTGCGGCCACGGCGGCTCCAGCCACTGTGGAGCAGGCGGGGGGCGCGGACGGGGCAGCGGCCCCGGCCACCCTGCCACGTGCGGAGGCTGCGGGCGTGGCGCCCCCAAGCACCCCGGAGCGGCATCAGCGGCCCCTGCCGCCGGCGCGGTGGTGGAGCAGTGCGGAGTTCGGGTGGCCTCGGCGGTGGCCTTGCGTGCCGCGGCGGCGGGGGCCTCGGCAGCGCCGGTGCGTGGCGTCGGCGGGCTTCGCACGGGGTGGCTGCGCTCGCGCACAGAACATCGGCAGCAGCGGCCTCGGCGCGTGGCTGCGGTGCCCGTAGGTCTTGCGTGCGGCAGCGCTGCGGGCCTTGTGTGCCGTGGCGGCGGCGGCCTTGGCAGTGGCGACGGTCTCGGCGTGGGTTAGCCGCGAGGTGCGGTGCTGCACGTGATCCTGGCCGTTCGTCGTTCTCCTTCTGCCTCTCCCTCTCCTCATGCCGGCGCAGAGGCTCGTGGCGGCGCAGGCGCAGAGGCGCGGGGCGGCGCGGTCGGCTCGGGCGTACGAGGAAGCAAGAGGCAGCGACGGCGGGCCTGAGGTTTGTATTTCGCCAGAGTTCGAGGGGTTTTTTGCAAAATGGCCGGGACTCGGCCGATCTCTGCCGTCCGTCCGCCCGTCGAACGGCCCCGAATTGCGGGCGACGTGGCCACGCTGGTTGGCCCTCTTTTGTTGCGCGATTCGTATGGGGAGACTAGTAGCTCTTGACTCCTGTAGCCCGTGGGCTGTGGCAGCAACACAGCAAGTTCACAGAGTGGTCCGTGGGCCACGCGTACGCACAAAAGAAGAGCCTGGGACAGCAGGGTGTTGGCGTTAGCGTTGAACGAACAGCAACAGCCTTGAGATTAACGACGGATTTTTTAAATTGAGGCCTTGATTGTCTCCAAATTCCAAGTTTTTTCACTCTCTCTCCATCACATCAATTTTTGACTACGCATTGAGCATTAAATGTAGGTAAAAAAAATAACTAATTATACAGTTTAGTTTAAATCACGAGATTAATCTTTTGTTCTCAACAAGTCCGTGATTGGACAATATTTTTCAAATAAGACAAAAGAGTTACTATTCATCGGATTGAAATTTTTTACAATCTAAACAAGGCCTGATTGATTATGTATATTGTACAAAAGAAAGTTTCTGGTCGACGAGCTGCTAGAACTGACGCCTAGTGCTCGGGCCTGGGGGTGCATTCAGCAGCCGTTTTCGTTCGCCCGCCAGCCAGCACTGACAATGGAATTGGCCGCGGTTTCAGGGCACCTTTCCCAAATTTACACCTCAAATTTCACTATGCAGAATTCCTATTCCCCATCACATCAAAACGTCAAAAACGCATTTGAAAGACTAAATGTAGATTAAATCAAAAACTAATCGCACAAGCTTTTGTTGACTTTGCATGGCATCTAATATTTAGCCTAATTAATCAATATTTCAACAATTTTTTTCGCACTAAAAAACAAAAGCTGCTACGGTGTTCCGACCGGAACACTGTAGCAGCAGTGGCCGAATCGGGAGTCCCGAATCGGGAACTAAACGAGGCCTATTTTGACTCTTCGCTGGCTGCTGCTGCCGCCGCCTCTGCAAGTCTGCAGCAGGAGCACGATACGATACTGACCGGCTACCTGCTACGGCTGTCGCTCGCTTCCCGTGCACTGATTTACAGGAACATGTGAAGATTGTCCGTCTCCAGCAGGTTAGTACAGCTTGACAGCCACGGCTGACCGAGTGTCTTCTTCGTGGTCTCAGCCCAGATTTTGGACAATGACAATTGATGTATAATCTTCCACATTTTGTCAAAGGAGATTAATATTGTACTGTGCTATGTATACTGTACTGTAACAAAGCTCACAGGAGCCGCAATGCGAATAGTACGCCGTCGCCTGCTGCGCTGGATTCTCACTCTTACCACTGTTGTCATTCCATTTGACAACAGTAATATAATCCCACTCTCACTGTCTCACATCATCACATAATCTCCCTCTCCTCTCGTTCTTGTACTACTTGTGTTGTGCCTGAACTGAAGGAACACACACAGGAAAAAAAGACGGTACCAATCTTGGATTATGTCAGCACTGTCCCACTGCATGCAACCTTGAGTTGAGTGTGCAGGTGCGCAACAGGCTTCCATTGACCTGTACCTGAACCTGAAAGTGAAAGCTTTTACTACGTACTCTCTCTCCGTCCCACGAATAAAAGAATACTGTATTTTTGACTTTAACACCTCCTACTTAACTATTCGTCTTATTTAAAATTTTTATGTAAATAATAAAATAAATAAAATTATTATAAAATATCTCTAATGATAAAATAAGTCATAACAAAATAAATATTATTTATTAAATTTAGTTGAATAAGATGAACAGTGAAATAAGAAATATTAAAGTTAAAAACGTTCAATTTGTGGGACGGAGGTAGTTACTTGACTTTTGGGTGCTACATCTACGGATTCACCTCCAGGTGGGCCGGTGGCTATGGCTCCTGTCGGTCGTCGCTCGGCAACTCGGTTAAATTTCTCATGATTTGAACATTCGCTAACACTGAACTTTCCGTGCGTAAGTCATGACAGCAGCACACAGCAGGAACCCTCTGATTTGAAAAGGTAAACCGAATCCCATTCCACTGGCGATTCAAACAAAGCAGATCCTCCTTCGGTTCCAACCCGGCCAGCTGGTTTTCTAAATGTGTTTGATACTGTGGTCGTCAACGGGTCGGTCGTCCTTTTTCTTTTGGCCTTTATAGCAGCAGCCGCTTGCCGCCCCTGTAAAAAAAGGACAAATTTTCTAGAACCAGGCTAGCGAGCAAAGGCCAAATTTTCTACTCCACGCATGCATGAAGAATCAAAGCAATGCAAAAGAGAATCAGAGTGTCATCGTCATGATCATCATTAAAAAAGGACTCCATCGATACGCAGGACGAATGGAAGCCAAAAAAACATCCACGGAAGCTTCTTAGCGATAAAAAATAAGTATACAAAAATAAGCTACATCATTTTCACGATGAAATTTTGTTAATAAAGCAAACTACAACAAAAGATGTTATATTTGACAAAAAAAAGAGAAGTGGTCAAACTTGGTGCCAGTGAAAGTCAAACGAACTATAATTTTTAACAGATGGAGTACTTATTAGGGGCGGTCCAACGCAAGACTTCTATCACAGTCCAAGACTATTTATTACCCTCTTATTTATCAGATTTTGCTGATGTGACGGATATTTACCTCAAGATTGTGGACATAGAGTCTAAATAAGACTTGAGTCATGGTTTTTTCTCTCTTCAATAAATATACCGCCACATCAAAGAAAATACAATAAATAAGAAAGAATAATAAATAGTGTTGGATCGTGGTAGAATGCATTGTGAATGCCCTTAAGGATCATATGTGTAAACAATATTTTTCTATGCATCTAATTGAACATAAGTTAATTTGACCTTGACCACACTTAATTAGAATTCACATTAACAAAGGCTAGTTATCAACTAGGACTAAATATTAGCTTGAGTTAGTTGGGTGGACTACTAGTTGATTAATACTAACTAGTTGAAGGGTTAACTGTAAAATTAATCCGCATATAACCAATCATGGACCACTTCTAGAAGTCTGTTTTTCCAAGATTCTTCTAGAAGCCTTTAATTTTAGATCGATGATGCATGCAGCTAGTATGAGACTTGAACTACACATCCTTCCCAAACAATGACCTGTTGGGATTTGATTGTAGCCTTGTAGGAACCTCGGTTTTGACTATGGATCATAGATCATGGATTATGGATAAGAAAAAATGTGTAGGTTTAGATCTCTTCGTATATAGTTTAAGATTTTAAGAGTACCTTAACCGTTCTAGCATATTGCATACCAATTTAATTTTTTTTGAGAGGATGCATACCAATTTAATTTGCTAGATACTTTAGAGCATCTCCAATCGTTATGCATTTGGAGCTATGCATTTTAGGCAATTTGCAAACCCCCAAATGAAAATGGCAAGGCTAAATTGGGGTGATCTCCAACCGTTATGCAAAATGCCAAGTCTCACTCTTTTTTTTCCGGGATTTTTCTTTTCGCGGCACTTCCTTCCCGCGGCACTTCCCGCGCCAAAACATCGCCCTCCCGCGTTCGTTGTCGCCGCCATCACCGTCATCGATCGTTCGTCGTCGTGGTTCACTCGATCCAGCCCGGCCGCCATTTCGCCCCAGCCCGGTGGCCGCAGACCCAGCCCCCGCCGCTGCCCCCAAAGAACATGGGAAGAGTCACGTACCTGGCCGGCCTTGATGCAGACGGCGTCGTAGATGGAGGCCGGAGTCAGGAGCCCGGAGCAGCGCGCGGTCCTTCGTAATTTCGCGCGAACTTCTGTGGCGGCGCAAGGTGGAACCGCGCGAGGGGGGGAAGGAAGTCGCGCGAGGGGGGGGAGAGAATCGCACGATGTGTATTTGCATAGCCGGACTCCTTTGGCATATATGCCAAGTTTCCCCCTCCAAATGCATAGTTATGGAAAATGCAAAAGTTAAATGCATAACCATTGGAGAGGTTTTTTTGAGTTTTATGCATTTTGGTAAATGCCAAGTCCAAATGCATAACGATTGGAGATGCTCTTAGTATATGTGTTTGGTTCGGGGGATCACAAGATGTTGGACGGACTGTTCTCGTTTTCTTCTCTAGTGTTCGGTCTAGAGGCGAGTAGGATGGATCTGCTCCCAAGAGAAATATTCTTGCTAGAAAATGTACAGCGTGAATACCAATGTACAAAGCGAAATTGTTCGACGAAGACATATTAATTACACAAAACTTAAGCCCCAATTTGGCCCATGACTATCAAAGCTTAGGAAGAGGATCCATGACGCAACAAGCTGACATATGGCTCTTGTCAAGACGTCAACGGATCGGACATCCTTTTCTTTCATTATTTGTCCTTTAGCAGCAGCTGCCTGCCGCCCCTGTAAAAGAACACACACAGACAAATGCCAAATTTTCTACTCTGCATGCATGAAGAATAAAAAAAAAAATGCAAAAAAGAGAATCTCAGAGTATCATCATGCATGACTTAAAAAAAGGACTCCATCGGTAGGCACGACAAATGGAAGCCAAAAAGCAGAGTAGAATAGAAGCTTCTTCGCGATACAATACAAAATAGAGTTACGCAACGATTCTCATTTTCTCTCTCGAGTTTCTAGAACGGCAATGCTTATTTTCAGGTTTTTTAGCAACTTATCGTCCAGCAATTTTTTAACATGAAAAAAATTATTTCCCATGGGTATTTGTTAACATGAAAAATTATTTTTTATCTTCAACTTTTTTAGCAACTTATCGTCCAGCAACGTGATCCTTATTTTCTTTTTTTGAGATAAATTTGATCCTTATTTTCTTGAGTGGACATCGTTTAGTTTTTTGTTTAGCACTGGACAGCGTTTAGTAATGTGATGTAAAATTGATTTTTTTTTTTTAGAATCATGCGATGTAAAATTGATGAGCAGCCGTGGGCCTAAGGGCCCAGAGATTCTAACCTTGAGCACATCTGGGCCCATGTCAGCCCATTAACATGCCCCCTCCCACTCGCATTTCTTGACCGACACCCGAGTACCTGACCCCAAACCGTAGATACCAGCCGCCGTCGGCGACGGCCCTCCGGCGTCCTCTCCGGGCTCCTCGGGCCGGCGCCGCCTAGCGCGCTTATCCGTCCTCTAGGAGATGGCAAGCCATATCCAGCGCCTACCCTTCACTGCTCCCAACTCCCAAGCGTGGCCATTGGTCGGGGGCTCGGTGCCAAACACCGGCGGCGGCGGCGTCCTGTCTGTCTTTCTCCACCGTCCAGTGGACTCCCCACACGTGGTAAGTCTTCTTTGACCTAGGGTGTCGATTCCTTAAGCCAGTTGGTGTTTTAGTGGAGGTTCTGTGGTGATCTGTCTCTAGACTCTGCTAAAGTGCTATGTAATCTGTCATTATTTGACCGTTATATGTTATTATCGGAATTAAGTGCATTGCGGGACTGTACTACTGATTCGAAACTAGTGAAATTGTACAAGTCTGTTTAGGCGTCAACTGCTCATTGGTGGCATTCAGGTAATTGTGCCCACCTGAAAAATAGAAGTGGCATATTCACTTCTGAATTCAGTATTTTAGTTCAGTTACAATGAGGATTTTAGCTGTAACTCAGTTGTGCTTGTGCAATAGATATACCATTTTAACCTTACGAAACTTCAGCCTTATTTTTTTATAGAACAACCTCAAACCAAGTTCAGAGCTATATTCTGGATATATCCATCATGTTTATACTCTATGTGACTTAGAAAGTTAGAATACCTTCATTAATGCATTTCTTCATGGCAAAACACTATAACAGAGGCCAAGGCTGATGCCCCATATAGGTTTTGGGTTGCTTACTTTACATATAAATCTGTTGGCTTGTCTCCACAAGAACAAATTAGTAGCTCTAAAAGATTCGACTGAACTTATTTACATCCATAGCCTCAAGTTTTTCATATGCTTCTTCAGCCACCGTTCAGCCTAATGATGCTTGAAGGATTTCATTGAACCTGCAATAGTATGCCATTATTTAAAATTAAACCATACTCAGTTATTAAGAATTGTTTTCTTCCTTTTTGACATCTCCATCCACAGGAGTACAACTATTAAAGCAAAATAATTGTAATTGCTTGTGGTACTTGCAGATTCAAAATGCATAATAATCTTTTCCTGAACATGATAACTGATTAAAATTCCTTTTCATTAAGTAGCTTCAGGTTACATTGGAAAAAAGGTAGCATCATAGCATGCTCTTCTCTATGTCGATTATGGGTGCTTAGCTTTCTACAATAGCAGAGACTCAACTAGTAGTACACAACTGATGAACTGAACACCATATTAATAGCAGCAGGAATTTTCGATGAAACATTGAAAAGCATTTATTTCTGTTCATGTACCTTGCATCATTAGAAACGGCCTGACACTCACAGTCTATCTTGAAGTCACCGCACAACATGATCTGACCAAGCCATGTACTTTATAAAAGCAAAATGAGCTTGAACTGTCGTTCTGCTCACGTCCACAATAAAATGAATCAACTCAAAGGCGCCTGGTCAACCTGAACTCAGTTTAAATTATCCTCACACATGCATCTGTTGTAAGTTTGATGTTTGTTAGGTGGTGCTTGGAGTTGTGTTAGAGAAAAGGAGACACAAGGAAACTAGAGAATTACCTTCTTAAGTATGTGCTTTTGCTTGCTGCAATCAGTTTGTCGCTGTTGGTATGCAGGCTTGAGGACTGAACAATGGTGTTTGTGAATGAAATATATAATATATTAATATCTCAAAACTCTCCAATTCTCAGATGAGGGATGTGGGAGATGAGATTCCAGTCTTTCCCTTCCTTCTCTCGCAGCTCCTCTCTAGATCAGGGCAGCGAGAGATCTCCAGTGTCTGCAGAGCAGTGAGGCCTGTAATCCACTCCGCCAAGGATTTGATGCCTGGGCAGATGATGATCGTGAGCTGTTCAAGGGAGGTGAGGCAGCACATAGATTTAGGAACTGAAGTCAGGCCCTGCAAGCCCCATATCTCGAATTTCCTTAGAGAGCGGAGTTCCCCCAGCGTTTCGGGCAGTTGGCTAAGTGCCTTGCAGCGTCCTATTTCGAGCTCCTGGAGGGAGGTGAGGTACCCCAATGATGGGGGAAGCCACCTCAGGCTCCGCAACCACCAAATCTTGAATATGCATAGAGAACGAAGTTCCCCAACACAATCGGGAAGTTGGTCAAGTGCATTGCAGAGGTGTATTTGGAGCTCCTGGAGGGAGGTGAGGTGCCCTAATGATTTTGGAAGAGTTCTCAGCTTGGGTAATTCTTCGATCCATAGCATTTGTAGAGAGCGGAGCTCCCCGAGACATTCTGACAACTGGTGAAAGTCACGGCATCTTATTATTTTGAGGTCCCTGAGAGAGATGAGCAGCCTGAATGATTGGGGGAGGCTACTTATGCTGTCACAACGATCAATCACCAGAGTCTGCAGAGATAGACAACAGAGGTCTCCCACCCACCCACTGTAGAAAACATGCAATGCTTTGAGGGCCCTCAGCGGTTGCATTGATCGAATCGTTCCGCAAATCTGCATCGATTCCAGATGCCGGAGCTCCCCCAGCCACTCGGGAAGCATAAGAGCAGAGCACCATGAAATCGTCGGGTGGTTCGGAGGGAGGCGAGGCTCCGTATGCTCACCGGCAGCTCGCTTAGGCCATCGAGCTCCAAATCTGCAAGGACTCTAGTGCTGTCAAGTGTTGCAACAGCTCCCATCGACATCCAGATCCATATGACACTGCTGCTGCTGGTGGTGCTGGCATATCTTTCAGTTGAAGCTCTTTTAGGCAACTAAAACTAAAAGAAGGCAATCCTCCTGCACTATTTGAAGGCAAAGTGCATCCATGGTCTAGGCTGGGCAGTCCCAACAGCTCCACATTGCTATTAACCAAACACAATACCTTCAATGACAAAGGAAAGTATGGCAGCACCATCAGTTTGGGACACCCGTATAGTCACAACCGATAGACAATTGCCGCCCGCAATTGTCCCCCTTCCAAATCAGCCAAGCTCCCATCTGTTACCATCCAAACCACTCCCAAACTTGGCATTCCATCCATAAGTAACTCCAACAGTGAAGGAAACGGACCTCCGCTTATGCTTTTAAGAGCAGTCATTTCTTTGAGCACAAGCTTCTCCAAACAAGGCAGCTCTGTTAGCCCATCCAAACGTTCCAATTTTGGGAAATCTGATAGTTCCAACTTGGTCAATGAAGCAGGATGCCCACTACTTCCGCACTAACGGGCTTCAAGCATCCACCGTGTGGATTCCCGACTGAATACCCGATAATTTTTAGGTTTTTAATTCCAGACGGTGGTTCCAACCCTTCTAGCTGATTTTCAAAGTTCGCCCCCACATTACTCGCACAAATTAGTGTCGCTTTGTAAGTTGGTCTTCTCGTTTCAACCATTCCTTGTGTGCAACATTCGGGCCCATACCATGTGCAATACCATGGATAGTCAGTTCCCGATGATCTTGTTAACATTTTCAAGCTCGAGATTTGTGCATCATTTTCATCCACTCCCATAACATATAATCCTAGCTTTTCTAGTCGAGTAAGCTGTCCAACCCCTTTTGGAATGGCTAGTAACATTCCACATCCTTGCAAGTTCGAACAACAAGCTTCTTTAAGTTCCCTATGCCATTAGGTAACTCTAGCAACTCAGAACACCTATGAAGGTCCAAACACTCTAGATTTTCCAGTGTTGTAATACTTGATGGTAGCCTCTCAATTTTGGTACCACCAAGCCTCAATACCCTTAGCCGTTTATTTCTGCTGATAGAGCTTGGCAAAGTTTGGACCTTCTCACAACCAAAAAGGTCTATGCTAGAAATCATGACACAGTTGCCAATAGAATCTGGCAAACTTGTTAGCCTCCAACAGAATGACAAGTTGATCACTCTTAGCTTCTGTAATTTACCAATGGATTCAGGTAATCTCGATGAGATCACTTGACGTTACATGAAGAGACCGCAGACTCCAAATGTCCGAAATAACCTCAGAAGTGTTTCATATTTCAACTGGAAATGTTAAGGTACCTTAAATTTTTTGTCCGTAGTATGGTTGTGAGTGCTGATGTATGCACATCTTCCACAGTGATACTGCGCAAGTGTATTGCATTCTTCAATGCCGTGCCAAATATGAAATCATCATCATTAGCAATATACGTAGCACGTGCTTTTCTAAATGTATCTTTGGGCGGACAATGTCTTGTGTGTTCCATTATAGAAAAATACCTGCAGGTCTTTGTGACATTGGTTGCCTTCTTTGGCACAACAAGTGAAATCTCATCACCCACAATGGACCGGGCAAGATCATGCACCAAATCATGCATCTTACATTTTACTCTCCCGTCCTCTCGCTTCCTCCATATCTTGTATAAAGCACATTTGCACAAGATGGTTAAAGTAGTCATTGCCAATAATATATTCCAAGTAGTTAACACTGCCTTCTGGGATCATGTCATGAGCAATCCATTGGTCAATCAACTGGTCTTTATCAATCAAGTGACCTTTGGGAAAAATTGAACATATCGTCAAACACTGCTTTAGATGAGATGGCATGTTAAAATAACTCAACCACAAGCAGGCAGTTACTTGACGTTCTTTACCCTCAACATTTAATAAATTACTCTCTTTTACATTATGCCACTGTTCTACTTGTTTCATGGAACGCAGGACACCTGCAAGAACTTTAATTGCTAGTGGCACCCCACTGCACTTGTTCACAATCTCTTTCCCAGCCTTTTGAAATTCAGAGTCCAAATCTTTCACTGCATTTCCAAAGCTTTGCTGGAATAATTGCCAGCTATAGTCCTTGGATAAGGATGGCAAGTCTATCACT
Organism: Themeda triandra; assembly: GCA_018135685.1. NCBI lineage: Eukaryota > Viridiplantae > Streptophyta > Magnoliopsida > Poales > Poaceae > Themeda > Themeda triandra. The sequence goes on from JAENPR010000787.1 coordinate 91,362, forward strand.
GTTGTAGATTCAACTGCTTCAGCAACTTTTCTACTACGAGTAGTGATTAGAATCTTGCTTCCTTTCGCACCTAGTGAATCATTCTTCACATGTACCATGAATTGCTCCCATTTAATACGGTCTTCAATCCAAACATCATCCAATACAAGCAGGAACCTATTGTTGCTCAACTTGTCTAAGATGTTATTGGCCATATTCGTCAAGGAAAGGCCTTCAGACTTCTCATTAGGGATAGCATCAAATAGCTTCTTGAGAATTTTTTCAACATGAAATTCTTGAGACACATGAACCCATAGTCTAACAGTAAAATGATTCTTTATAGTTTTTATATCGTTGAACACCAACTGAGCTAGGGTAGTTTTCCCAGAGCCACCAAGTCCAACTATAGAAACTATGTTGATTCTCTGCTGGTCATCTGTCTCTAGCAGCTTAGATATTGTTTGGTGCATTTCTTGGTCTCTTCCAATTACTGCTGCTCCATCCACGAAGGGCAATGTTTGCTTACTCACAGCTGTATAGTTTATATGTCTAACAGTATCATGGCCAACCACTGAATTCAGAACAGTTACTTGCTTCACAAGGTCATCAAATGTGTTCTTGATTTTCTTGATCTTTTTGGCTGCCTTGCATTGAGATATAAATGATTTTGGTTTTGTGGGCAGGTATCTGGTCATAGAACCACCATCACCATCAGCTTCATGTTTTTCAGCCTTTAGTTGGAACTCGTCCACAACGTCATCAACTTCGTAAACAGCTTCTTTTAACCTTTTGAGTGATGGAGCATCCCTCATAGTTCTGTCTCCTGCTGCTTCCAGGCGTTGATTGATCTCCAGAGCTAGATCTTGGAGTTCCCGGAGGTCCTTTTCGACACCCACTATAGAGCTGTACTCTTTGATAACCAGTGGAGCTAACTTGTTGCACAAAAGATTCAACGTTCCAGATACTGCTGCAGACACTGCAGCAGCTTCCATACCAACCATGCTTCTGTAAGTGCCCTCTTTTGCACAGATTTCCTAGAAGTCGAATATTCGAAATAAGCAAGGATTTCAGTAAAGCAAAATAGTCATGTATACAGTTCTAGACTGCTAGTACGTTTCTTGTGCAATTATATGTTTCCCATACCTGACCTGTGAAAACAGCAAGTGTAGCTTAGGCCCTTTAGCCTCTTGATGAATGCTGGTGAAGTGCTTCTTAATTTGCAGGCAAATAGGTGAACTCAGCGAGTGTTCCAAAACGAGAGCATGAGAACAGATGAAATATTCTTTCTAGGTAAAGGAAGAAGCAAATAGGTGAAGTCCCGCCTTGAATCGAATAGAGAAAGGTACAACTTTTCAGTAACTGCACAAGCCAAAGAGAGAAAAAGATTTTCAAGATCCAAAGGTCACAGAATCAGAGTATCAGACGGCAGATATTCTAGCTAGACAGGCCTTTTTAGATTCACAGCCAACCCCTGCAAGTATGGCTTGTACTTGCTCTAACAGAGCATATGTTCCTCAGTGCCTGTTACAGAACGCACTTCTGTCTATAATAGCCTTCAACTTTGTAAGGCTGTTACCTTCATGCTGTTGAAATAAAAGTTGCAAGTCGTCCAAAAAAAGGTGGATAAGTTAACGAGAGTAAGATGACCATATATACCAGATAGTGGAGTACACTAGAATCAGTTGGCGTCCTTCACTACCTGTAAAGAGTCGTAGAAATTACTGGTGTATAACCAGAAAGTGTAGAAAGCGCTGGTCTGATGTCCAAGTATAATACGTAGATAACAGTGTAATAATACCTGGATCTTAGATGAAGTATGCTGCTGCTTTTGCCTCTCAAACGTTCAAATGCTCCGAGTGAGATGAGATGAGATCAGATCAGATGTGTGCGCAAATCGAAACTGGATTAGCGAGGTGCAACTGAGATTACTTGAGCCTCTGGATCCAGATGGCGGGACCTCCGCTGGATTATCACAATTACCCTTTGTTGTTTCTCAAGGCATAACCGCGGTCGGCAAAGAGCTAGTCATATTCTTTTTTAAATTCTCTAGTTGTGGAAAAGCAATTGAAAGGAACATATTAGCTAGTTAAGCCAGAATTGGACCTAGAGACAGGCTGTAAGAAGGCTCCGGTTTATGAACCACTAATAATCTTGTTTTCTTGGTCCAGTAAGTCCAGTAATCCGGTCAGTCAAGCAGGTTTTCACATAGAGCAAGCTAGACTTGGCGGACGCTGGGGCCTCGTACTTTCCTTAATTAATGTCAGAAAAGCAAGTGACGCTTCCTTGTGATTTGTGGACGAAGTTGCTAAGCAAGTGCAGGGCAGAAAAATGTGGACGGCTAAAGAAACATCCCCAGGACGCGATCAGCGAAATAAGAGCCAAGAGGAACTAGTGATTAGTTTTTTTTTTGAGGAACATGAACTAGTGATTAGTGACAGCCACCAAACCAGAGCGCATGCGTTCAGACTTCCATGATTTTTACATTACCACAAAAATCTCTCTGGACTTTGGATAATGTCATGAAAATTGATGAGCAACCGTGGGCCAAAAGGCCCAGAGACTCTTACCCCGACAACATTCCATCTGGGCCCATGTCATCAGCCCATGCACCCGAGCCGTCCCACTCCCACTCCCCAAAAACGCTCAAAAAAAAAAAAACTCCCACTCCCAAAAAAACTTTAGACGATTATCTTGCCACCCGCGAGGCCGCGACGGCCCTCCGGCCCAGTCGCCGGCGTCCCGTCCTCGGCTCCCGCCGGCGCCGCCTAGCGCGCCGTCCATAGTCTAGGAGAAGGTCAACCATGGCCAGAGCCTACCCTTCACTGCGCCAAGTGTCGCCACAGGTCGGGAGCTCGGGGCCAAACACCGGCGCGCGGCGGCACCTGGGCAGTTTGAGTTCCCCAAGAACTGGCCGGCTCTGTGGACGCATGCCGCCTCCACCGCCCAGTCGACTCCCGAGCCGTGGTAAATGTTCTTTGATCTGGTGTTAATTCGTATGCCAGTTGGTGTTTCAGTGAAGGTTCTGTTGTGGCCAGTTTCTAGTCTCTGCTGAAGTGCTAATCTGTCATTGGGGTTTAAGTACATTGCCGGACCGTACCAATGATTTGGAACTAATGAAATTATGCATGTCTGTTTAGGATTCAAGGGCTCATTGGTGTCATTATTCATGTATTGTGCCCCACCTGGGAAGTAAAACTGATGTGTTCCCTTCTGAATTCAGTTCAGCAACAATGGGGATTTTTACTGCAACTCAGCTGTACAATAGATATACCATTTCAACCATACGAAACTAAAACTCTAAAAGAAAGTATAATTTGCTGTATGAATACTCTGCCTATTGGATAGTTTTTTTCTCTCAAGAGGGCAGCAAAAGCTATACCGTTTCAGCACTTGTTTTCTTATTTCTGCCTGTCAGACTGTGCAAGTCCAGTTTTAGGTACAATGCTATGATCCACTTCCACCAGTTCTAAATTATATCATCATACAGCGGTAGTGGTAGTGGTTTGTAATATCATCATTTATAGCTTCCATTTGATTCTGTTTTCTCCACTTGATATGTTTTATTTCTGTTGCTAATTCAAATATCCAATTTCTGAAATTTTATTACCTAATAAAACTTTTTCTTGTAGGTGCTAGTTTGAATACTGATGGAGCCTTACGATTCCCTGTGTTCCATAGAGGTCATCCATGGTTTCCTTCATAGATCCAGTCATCAAACATAACAGGTGCCACTATCATAAGGGGTGACAGCCTGCACCCTTCAGGATCTTGCCTTTTTTGTGGCCATCACCCTTGGGACACCAACTGTTCATGACCTTGAGACAATTGACACTTGCTCCTCTGTCTCTTGGGTCTGAGTGTTGACACTGTCTGCTATTGGCAAAGTGGAAAGGCTAGAGCGGTACTCAACCCCTCCAAGTCCTCAACTTACCAGAATATCAAGTGCTCAACAGAAGTCTGCCATGCCATCCACGAGCAAGATGCTTGCCTCTACAGAATACAATATGCATTGGGAGAATACTCAGTCGGGTACTTAGTCAAAGACGCCACCTTTCCAAATTCCCTCAAGAAAAGCTCACCCTTCCAAATTACTACAGCATTTATTACGATTTGATTTTTTGTTGCAGTGCAGATAATCTGTACAGACAAACTACCTTTTCTTGCCGCTTTTCTAGTGATCATGAGAATGAAGGGTTTCTATCATTTGGACCATATATTTGAGATGAAAAACTTTGTTGACTAGACTGATCAGTCATGGCCATTTACCGTTCTATGCTATTCAACAGCTTGACATGACAACCAATTGGGTACGGCTTGAAGTTGATCCCCGCATCTATAGTACAAAAGCGACACTACTTGATTCTGCTGCTAACAATATGTTGGAACACGGTTCCAGCAGATTTAAATTAATAATAAATGCAAGATACAAAGTGGGTCCTGGGTAGGTGAGATCTCAACTACCAAGGGACAACTCTCTTTACAGCAGGGGTGAGAGAGCCCTTTTTATAGCGACCCAGCTCCTCGAGATTGAAAAGACTAAAAGGCCCCTGGGAGAAAGTTGAAACCCTAATCTGGATCCCTATTACATGTGGGCTCGGGATGGCTCCCACTGTCTTCTTACACAAGGTTAGCCTTCATGGGCCAGCAGCCGCCTGAGCCGCCCGGCGGTCCAAATGCACCTAATGGGCCGCTGAGCACGCGCAGCCCCCTTCCTTGTGGGCCTTCTGAGCCTTCTCGCTGACCGCCGTTCTATCTTCTCGTGGCGCGCGATAACCTCCGCTAGCGACCTCATGTCTCCGCTGTCGGGGCGGAGGTTCCGGCCTCAGAGGCCACTCGTTGCCTCCGATGCCTAAGCGGAGATCAAAGTTGCCGATGCGGAGACCTCCGCTGCCGACTCGGAGACCTCCGCTGCCGAGGCCACCGCTTCCGCTGCCAGTGCTTGACCTCCGCTGAACGTAGCAGGGGATACCTCCCCCCGGCCGCCGTCTAATGCCTGTATTCAAAGACAAGATGGAAAAAAAGACATGTGTGATTAGTCGCCCGCCTTTGTGAGGGGGGGGGGGGGTGGGGGTCTTTTAGCCTCCGCCATCATATTCCTGTTCCCAACACAATACATTTATTTTACCTCTAGTATTTCATGCACTTGACAAGGCAATGAGAACTACAATGCTAGCTAAAGGATATGCATGGGAAGTGTTAAGGACAAGATTTGCTTTGTTACAACTGGTGAACTGACAGACTGGAATGACTTACCAACAGTAGAGATGAAATTTGGAATGTGTGCCATGGTGCTATGAATGTAGAATGTGTTCTATGCGAATTCAGACGATGATATTTGCTTGACATTTCAACCAGATGATGCCCGTGTTCAAATTTTGGGGAACAGAGCAATGAGATCATTTCGATGTCCAAGACATGATATTTGACTTTCAAGCTGGTGCATGTTCACAGAACAAAGGTGAATTGTCCCCCTTCTTGCCCAAAAAAACTAGTACTTTGTGCTTCAGGGGTAGCCCTTATTATTTTCATGCATTTGTTTTGAGGAAAGAACACTTTATTATTGACACAGCAGTTGCATACTTTGTAAAGATGCGGGCTTCTCTAGTTTAGCGATTACTGCTCTGTTGAAGTTTAGTCTTACAGCTTTTCTGTCAAGCTATTAAAATTGTTTTGGCATTTTATTGCACATCATTTTGCATATCATAATTCTCTGGTTTGGCGCTTGATGCTCTGTTAACTGTCAATTTTAGAAACACTGTACAACAGTTCGTCATGTATGTATGTGCCATTTCGGCATTAGACCTTTCAAGGAAAAGGGAGAAACACTTCAATGACATTAAATCATTAATAAATATTCTTGGTATGATTACTTAATGGCAGACCAAGTTCAGAGCTATTCTAGATATATTCATCATGTTGATATACTTATTCCCGAGGTTGTTGCTCCATATAGCTTTTGGGTTGCTCACATTTTACATATAAAACTGCTAACTTGTCTCCACAAGAACAAATTAGTACCTCTGAACGATAAGATTGAACTAGTATGCATTTGAAACTGAACCATACCCAAATCATTCAGATTTGTTTTCCTTCCTTTTTGTGCATCCATCAACAGTAGCACAACTACTAAATCAAAAGAATTATAACTGCTCGTGGTACTTGCTGATTCAAACTGCATAATGATATTTTCCTGAACATGATAACTAATTAATTTTTTTAAAAAATAAGTAGTTTCAGGTTACATTGAAAAAAAGGTAGGTTCAAAGGGAGCTATTCTCTATGTCAATTTTGGGTGCTTTCTACAAAATAGCTAGTAGCACAAAACTAAATCATATTAATGGCAGCACCTTCATCAACTGGATGGCCATGTTTGTTTCATGGAAAAAGAGACAAGGAAATCTAGCTGCAATTGTCGCTTCCCCTGCCCAGAAGCAATCATTCCAGAAGTCAATTCCTCTCCCATCCCCTGTTCAGACAAAGGTGATGCTATGGTACAGAGGAAGCAGGGATCTGAGAGCTTCCCAGTGGCAGCAGAATTTCTTAATGAGCTCAGTCACTCAGATCCACCCCTTCCAAAGCCCATGCTGATTCCCCCAGATGATGTACCCTATGCAGCACCTTCAGAAGAAGGCACTGATTTTGAGCACACATATCTCTAACCCTTAACCCCTTGTCTTATCCTTTCCTGACTAAATAAAAGCCCTTCTCTTCTGGTCCAGCACTTGAAGTACTCCAGGCAGTAGTATCATGGCTTCCATGACATATGAGACTCTTTTTCTCGGGCTGGAATCCTCGCAGTCGCAGCCCAACTCTCCATCCCACTTCCTTTCCTACCTGCCTTAGAGTAGCCAGGAAAATGCAGCGACTTGTTTGAGTACAAGCAGGCTGAAAACAGTGAGCAGTAACCGCGATGCATTTCTTCATTATAAAACACAAAAGAAGAGCCCGAGGTTGATGCTCCATATATAGCTTTTGGGTTGCTCACCTGATACATCTAACAACTAGTAATACCCAACTGAAGCATTAATCGCAGCAGAAATTTTTGAACAAAACACTTCGAAGCATTTCCATAGCACTTTAGGAGCTCGGAGTTATCCCTGTCCATTTACCTTGCATCATTAGGAATGGTCTGACACTCTATCTTGAAAGAGACCGCGCAAAGTGATAGTGATGTGACCAATCCATGTACTTTACAAAAGCTCAATGAGCTTGGACCATCGTACTGCACACCTAGCACATGCATCTGCTGTAAGTTTGATGTTTGTCAGGTGGTGCCTGGACCCTTTTGTTTTGTGTTAGAAAAATAGAGGCAGAATGAAACTAGAGAATTACCTTTTTGAAATGTGTTTTTGCTTGCTGTTGGTGCAGGCTTGACAAAATGCATGCTTGACAAGCACCATCAATGGCATTTAGAAATACAGAATAAAACCTCAAACTCTCGGTGCAAGTCAATCCTACTGGAATTTAGATAACCATAAGTGAGAGTGTGCACATATGCACAAGCCCAAAGCAAACTGTATCACAAAACTTTGAAGCGCGTGTAGACCTTGAACGTATATCTGCAATGATCGAATTAAGATGTATGAGGAATTAGGTTGTCCAGTGAATCGGCACAAGGTAAAAGGGAACCAATCGTTAGAGTTTAACGAACTCACCAAATGAAATTATAACGAGCATCATATTCCCCAATCGTCAGATGAGGGATGTGGGAGATGAGATGCCAGTCCTTCCCCTTCCTTCTTTGGCAACGTTTCTCTAGATGAGGGCAGCCTTCGATCCGCAGTGTCTGCAGAGCAGTAAGGCCTCCAATCCACTCTGACAAGGATCTAATCTCTGGGCAGTTCGTGATAATAATCTCTTCAAGGGTGGTGAGGCAGCATATCGATTCAGGAATGGAAGTCAGGCCCCGCAACCACCATATCTCGAATTTCCTTAGAGAGCGGAGCTCCCCTAGCGACTCGGGCAGTTGGCCAAGTCCCGTGCAGACTCCTATTTGGAGCTCCTGGAGGGAGGTGAGGCGTCCCAATGATAGCGGAAGGCACGTCAGGCTTGGCAACGAGCGAATCTGGAATACACGTAGATAACAGAGTTCCCCAACACATTTAGGCATTTGGCAAAGTGCATCGCAGCCTTTGATTACGAGCACCTGGAGGGAGGTGAGGTACCCCAATGATTGTGGAAGACTGCTCAGGCTTAATCCCCCGATAAATAGGCTTTGTAGAGAGCAAAGCAACCCGAGACATTCTGACAGCTGGTGAAAATCACGCCTTCCCAATATTTGGAGATTTGTGAGTGAGGTCAGACACCTGAATGATTGAGGGGGGATATGTATGCCGTCACAATCATGAATTGTCAGAGTCTGCAGAGACGAAGAGCATAGGTCTCCCACCCACCCAGTGGCATAAATATTCAGTGCTTTTAGGGCCCTGAGCGGCTGCATTGATGGTGCAGGGCTCAAATTAAGGCAATAAAAATGTGCATCATTTCCAGATAACAGAGCTCCCCAAGCCACTTGGGAAGCATACCGAGAGTTGGGCAGCACTTAATCGACAGGGCTCTGAGGGATGCAAGGCTCCGCATGCTCTCTGGCAGCTCGGTTAATCCATGACATCCGTCAATTGTCAAAAACTCCAGCGCTGTCAAGTATTGCAGAAGCTCCCATCGACATCCTGATCCACACGATGATGCTCCTGCTGGTGGTGGCATGTATCTACTACCAAAAGGACTCAAAAGTCATCGTATCCACGCTGCTTTTGGCCTGCCTCTCCGATCGGCCTGTCCTCTCCGACGCCTCCCTTCATAAAAAAAAAACAAACCGCAGCCTCCCCCTTCCTTTGACCCGGAACCGCTCGCCCGCGCCGCCTCCTCTCGCCTCCGCCGCCGCCGCGCTCCGATCCGGTCTCCCGCGGCCCCCGCGGCGCGCCCCGAGCTCGTCGCCCCGCTAAAAGGTCACAATGGCTAGAGGGGGGGGGGGGGTGAATAGCCTAATAAAAATTCTAGCAATAAAACTAGACAACCCAATTAGATAGCAAGGCGGCAAATATGCAAAGGAAGTGCTTCAACTACTCTAAGCAAGCCGTCCTATCATGCAAGGCTACTCAATTTAAATGCACGCACAACAGCGGTGATCAAGCTACAAAATGTCGGTTCACCGAAACCAACCAAGCAATTCTACCCACGGGATTTAAGCTACACAATAAGTAGTTCCCGACCGACCACAACAAGCAATTCTATCTTGCGGAAAGTAAAGAGATGATCGAATGATATACCGCCGCGAAGAGTAGAAGATAGCCAATCTCCGGTGTAGAAGCCAATCACCTAGAGAGCTCGAGCACAATCACAAGGAGGTCGAAGCCTCGGCAATCACAAATCAACACAATGATTTTTACCGAGGTTCACTTGCTTCCCGGCAAGCTACTCCTCGTTGTGGTGATACACTTGCTTGGTGAGTTGCCCGCTCAATTGGCTCGGTGCCAAAGACCCCAATGGGGAGCCGCAATCTCCACACAAGAAAAGGATCCACAAGCCACGAGCAATCCACTAGAGTATCCTTTCGCGAACTCCCGGGAAGGATCAAGAACCCTCACAAGAACCCGGTGTGGCCTCGAACAATCACCAAGTCGAGCTCAACCACCACCCGCCGCTCCAAACCGTCTACGGTGACGGGAATCACCGAAGAGTAACAAGAATCCGCAGCCCACTCGAAGAACAAGTGCCTCTAGATGCAACTCTCAATGCAAATCACTTGTTCTCACTCAAATCTCTCTCAAGATTAGCAAAGGAATCAAAGAGATGAGTGGGGGAGTGTCTCTCTAGCTCAAAGTATGCTCAAGTGAGTAGAAATGGCGAAGAGCTACTCCCAAGCCGGCCAACCCTCTATTTATAGACCCAAGGTCGAAATAGAGCCGTTGCCCTCGGGCCGGGCGACTTTACATAACGCGCCGGACGCGTCCGGCGCTCGGCCGGCGGACGCGTCCGCCGCTCTCTGCCGTGCTGCGCCACCCGACCGTTGCGATTTGAAGTGCGCCACGTCACCACGCGTCGGACGATGAACAGTGACGCGCCGGCGTCTGGCGCGCGCGTCCGCCGAGCGTCCGACGAGCGAGCCACGCGAGAACGCGCCCGACCAGAAACTTTCTGGTCGGCGTCCGGCCGCCGCCGGACGTGTCTGCCGCCGCGTCCGGCGCTCTCTGCACCGACCACTCGCCGTGCACCGCCCTCAGTACGCGCCGGACGCGTCCGGCCCTCTGGCCCGGTGTCCGACGCCCGCGTCCGGCGCCCGCTGAGGACGTCCACCACTTGTATGATCTTCGGTGTCGCACCGTCGTCGATCCAATCTTCGAACCACTTGTCCAAGGTGCTAACCCCACTGAGTAGATCACTTCTCAAGCACCGGAGTTAGCGTATCTTCTCAAGATCACGTCGACAAGTGTTAGCTCTCTAGTTAGCCTCTCATGCATCATGCAAAGTCACAACTAAAGGCACTTAGGACCGCGAATGAACCGAGGAAACCCCTCTTGATAGTCGGTTATCGATCCTAAATGTGGTACACTCGCTAAGTGTCTTGACCACTAAACCGGAAAGCCCTATCAAGTATACCTTCGTCTTGATCTCCACGGGCGTTTCCATTCATCACCGGAACTTGATCACTTCACATGTCCACCATGTTCGTCACCGTGATCACCATGCTCCATCATCCATCGTCACGTTGCTATGTGTCTAACCACACTTAGAGCAAAGCATTAGCAACGTTTGAGTGTCATTAATTACCAAAACCAAACCGGAGCTTTCAATCTCCCCCTTTTTGGTAATTGATGACAACCCCTCGACAATCTCACAAAGATATGGAAATAGAATTCAATATGAAATTGAATTGCTTGCCCAAGACATTTTGATCATGAATCTTGGATTGGACAAGCATTTCAATTCCGGTTTTGGTAGTGGTAGCTCCCCCTACATGTGTGCATCAAATGTTTGGTCGATTTTCAAGCACACATGCATAGATGAGACTTTTGTGAGAGTTACCACAACCAAGAATTGACCTTTGAAGCGTGATACCAATCGGAGTGCGATAATAAACCTTTCTTAGCGCCATGTGGATCTAGACATCATCAAAAACTCAAAATACCTCATGAGATCACATTATAGGCAAGGTACTTGAACAAGAGAAACTCTATGTCTAGAAACCACCTATGCATGCTAGTACTTTATTTCATCAATCAAGTTCTATACTAGCAATACACCAAACAAGCATGAATATTGAATTAACTTGCAATGCTCCATATCATCATGAATGCACACACAATATGCAACAAATAGTCTATGAGCTTGCTCCCCCTATTTGTGTGCTCATGGTTGGGTCATATCATAAAAATTGATCCCCTTCCATTGCTCTTTGTGATTTATTTCTCCCCCTAGGTGTAAACTTCTCCCCCTAGGTGTATACTTTCTTCTCCCCTTTGTCATCAATGACCAAGAAGGGTGCATAAGATGAGAGAAACAAGTCAATCAACTATGGCTAAATCTAAACCACATGCCTAGAAAATGTATCTCGGTTTGAACCAAGGGCAAGCTTCTTCACACCTCATAAGAATAAGGGTTATCTTGACCATGTTGAGATACACATCATGAGCAAGTGCTAAAGATTCAACACTAGGTTCACAAGCTCACAAACAAGTCATATGCCATCACTAGATCAAATCAAGCATAGAAACAATAGTGATGCCATATATCCTTAAAATTCATTTGATTTGCAATGAATGAGCCTAACAAGATGCACATGTATACATGTCTACACAACTAGCAAAGGATGCATAAAATGCAACAACCAACTTTACCTTGCTATGTTGGAGGAGAGGCATGTCATATATGGGATGCATCAATCCATGTTGGAGAAGCTAAGTATGTTCAACTCATTTCTCAACTTGCAATATCTTTTCTCATCAAGAGGCTTGGTGAATATGTCGGCTAGTTGATCTTCGGTGCCAATGCTTTCAATGCTAATATCACCCTTTTGTTGATGATCTCTAATGAAGTGGTGCCTCACATCAATGTGCTTGGTTCTTGAATGTTGAACCGGATTGTTTGTCATCTTGATTGCACTTTCATTATCACAAAACAAAGGTACATGCTTGAACTTGATCCCATAGTCCTTCAAGGTGGCTTTCATCCATAGCAATTGTGCACAACAATTCCCCGCACTAATATATTCGGTTTCGGCGGTGGAAAGTGCCACACTATTTTGCTTCTTTGAGGACCATGACACAAGAGATCTTCCTAGCACTTGGCATGTTCCACTTGTGCTCTTCCTATCAATCTTGCAACCGGCATAGTCGGAGTCGGAATATCCAATCAACTCAAAGCTTGACCCCTTGGGATACCATAGACCAACATCTTGAGTACCCTTCAAATATCTTAATATTCTCTTGGTTGCCGTCAAGTGACTCTCTCTTGGAGAAGCTTGAAACCTTGCACACATGCACACACTAAACATGACATCCGGCCTTGAGGCGGTTACATATAGTAAGCTTCTAATCATTGATCTATATAGCTTTTGCTCAATCATCTTGCCACTATCATCAATGTCCAAGCCACCATTGGTTCCCATAGGTGTACTAATGGCCTTAGCATCTTGCAACCCAAACTTCTTGATCATGTCCTTGATGTACTTGCCTTGACTCACAAAGGTGCCATTCTTCATTTGCTTGATTTGAAGACCAAGGAAGTAGCTCAACTCTCCAAGCATGGACATTTCAAACTCACTAGCCATCATTTTAGCAAACTCTTCACAAAAGAATTGATTTGTTGATCCAAAGATGATATCATCCACATAGATTTGCAACACAAACAAGTCATCTTCTATCTTCTTAGTGAAGAGAGTAGTGTCAACTTTTCCCATCTTGAAGCCTTTGGATATGAGAAAGTCCCTCAATCTTTCATACCATGCCCTTGGAGCTTGCTTCAATCCATACAATGCCTTCTTGAGCTTGTAGACATGGTTGGGCTTCTTGTCATCTTCAAAACCGGGAGGTTGTGCAACATACACTTCCTCATTGATGAAGCCGTTGAGAAATGCACTCTTCACATCCATTTGATAGAGCTTGATGTTGTGTGCACAAGCATAGGCTAATAAGATTCTAATTACCTCCAATCTTGTCACCGGTGCATAAGTTTCTCCAAAGTCAAGACCCTCAACTTGTGTGTAACCTTGTGCCACTAGTCTTGCTTTGTTCCTCACCACTAAGCCATCTTGATCTTGCTTGTTCTTGAAGACCCACTTGGTTCCAATTACATTGTGTTTCTTTGGCCTCTCAACAAGCTCCCAAACTTCATTTCTAGTGAAGTTGTTCAATTCCTCATGCATGGCATTTATCCAATCCGGATCCTTCAATGCCTCATCAATCTTAGTTGGCTCAATGAATGACACAAAGGAATAGTGCTCACATATGCTAGCCAATCTTGATCTAGTTTGCACTCCTCTTTGAATATCACCAATGATATGATCTAGAGGATGATCTCTTGCAATGTTGGAAGGCTGAAGAACTAGCTCATTTGCATTGCTTGCTTGACCTTGATCTTGATCATCATGTTGAGTACCACTTGTGCTTGCCTCATTGGAATCATCAATCACAACTTGAGTTGGCACTTGTACCTCATCATCATCATCCACTTGCCTCGGCCTAATGTCACCAATGTCCATGTGTCTCATTGCATTGCTCAATTGATCTCCACCCACATCTTCTTGATTTTGATCTCCAACTTGAGAGCCTTGGGTTTCATCAAATTCGACATCATGAACCTCTTCAACTAGCCCACTAGCCAAGTTCCACACTCTATAAGCCTTGCTAGAAGTAGAGTAGCCAAGAAGAAATCCCTCATCACATCTCTTGTCAAACTTGCCAAGTCTTTGCCCCTTCTTGAGAATGTAGCACTTGCAACCAAAGACCCGGAAGTAAGCAATATTGGGCTTTCTTCCATTCAAGATTTCATATGGAGTCTTCTCTAACTTCCCATGGCAATAGAGGCGGTTGCTATAGTAGCAAGCCGTGTTGATAGCATCACTCCAAAACTTCTCACTCACATTGTACTCAAGTAACATGGTTCTTGCCATCTCAATCAAGGTCCTATTCTTCCTCTCAACTACACCATTGGATTAGGGAGTGTAGGTTGGTGAGAATTGATGCACAATTCCAAGCTCATCACACAGCTCTTCAACCCTTGTGTTCTTGAATTCACTCCCATTGTCACTTCTTATCTTCTTGATGGTAGTGTCAAACTGATTTTGCACCCTCTTGACAAATGACTTGAGTAGATCATAGACTTCACTCTTGTCATAGAGGAAGAACACCCAAGTGTATCTTGTGTAGTCATCCACAATCACAAATCCATACTTATTGCCCCCAATTGATGTGTAGTGAGTTGGGCCAAACAAGTACATGTGCAACAACTCAAATGCTCTTGAAGTTGACATCTCATTCTTCTTGGGATGTGAGTTCCCATGTTGCTTGCCGGCTTGACATGCACTACAAGGTCTATCCTTCTCAAATGTGACATCATTCAATCCTCTCACTAGATCATGCTTTACTAGCTTGTTCAATTGCTTCATGCCAACATGACCTAGGCGCCTATGCCATAGCCATCCCTTGCTTGACTTGCTAATCAAACATGATGAAAGTTGAGCTTCACTAGCATTGAAATCCACCAAGTACAAGCTTCCATGCCTAAATCCCTTGAAGATGATATTTGCTTGATCCTTGCTCACCACCTCAACTTGCTTGTCATCAAATATGCATTTGTAGCCAAGATCACACAATTGTGCCACCGATAAAAGATTGAAGTTCAAAGTATCAACTAGCAACACATTGGATAGATCCTTGTCATTGGAAATTGCAACCTTTCCAAGCCCCATGACATCACCCTTGCTATTGTCACCAAATGTGATGGAGTTGAATCCACCATTGTCATTCTTGTCAAGTGATTTGAACATACTATCTTCACCGGTCATATGATTTGATGCACCACTATCAAGCACCCAATGCCTCCCTCCGGCTTTGTAATTGACCTACAAGAAGACATCAAGCTTTAGGTACCCATTTTTGCTTGGGTCCTTGAAGGTTAGTCACTAGAGTCTTTGGTACCCAAATAGCTTTCTTCTTTGAGCTCATCCATGGTGCACCAATGAATCTAGCACTCACACCACTCTCACTCTTAACTAGCATGTAAAAATCACTCAACTTGTAAGAGGAGGTACTAGTGTTCTTGTTCTTGCATGCATGCTCTAGATGACCAACTTGCTTGCAACTCTTGCAATAGCTACTATTGTTCTTCACAAAACAAGTCTTGTGAGGAGCAAAGGCGGCTTTGCCTTTCTTGGGGCTATAGCCCAATCCCTCTTTGTAGAGAGAGGCTCTTTGGCTACCCAAGCACATAAGCAAGCGGTCCTCACCACCATAAGTCTTAGCCAAGGTGTGATTGAGCTCCTTGACTTCCTTCTTAAGAGACTCATTTTCAACTACTAGTGTAGAATCACAAGCATGACTAACACTACTAGATGAAGTAGAGGCATAAGAGCATGAAGGGCCAAGTGATGCAACAACAATTGAATCATCAAGTGAATCACATGATGTGGACACATTTTTCTTTTCTATGATCACCACTTGTGGTTGCACTTTCTCTTGCTTCTCAACTAGAGAAGAATGAGCCTTTTCAAGCTTAGAGTGAGCAATCTCTAGCTCCTTATGGTCTACCTTTAGACTCTCATAAGAGGCCCTCAACTCCATAAGTTCTTGCTCAAGGTTTTGTTTATCCTTGCGCAAGCCCCTACATTCTTTCCTAGAGTCATTGAAAGCACCTTTGCAATCCTCAAGCACGACCCATAGTTCTTCTTTTGTGGTGTCATCATCATCATCACTCTCATCATCACTATCGGGTGGAGGTTTTACCTTAGTGGCTTTGGCCATGAAGCAAGTTGATGGAGCACCAAATAGAGAAAGCTTCTCTTGAATGGCAATGCTTGCGTGCCCCTTCTTCTTCTTCTTGGTATCATCATCTTCATCACTTGAGGAAGATGAATCACTCTCCCAAGTTGCCACATGAGATTCACCCTTCTTCTTGTGATGGGAGGAGTCTTTCTCCTCCTTCTTCTTCTCTTGCTTCTTCCTCTCCTTCCTCATGGCATCTTCATCGTCACTTGCATATGGGCACTTGGCAATGAGATGATCCTTGCTATTGCACCGGAAGCACTTCATGGGACGGTCACTAGACTTGGATGAGCTTCTCTTGCCCTTGGACCGGTAACCCTTCTTCATGAGCTTCCCCATTCTCTTCACAAGGAGTGCCATTTGTTCACTCACTTCTTCTTCTTGCCCACTTGAGCTAGAGCATGTCTCATCTTCGCTTGAAGACTCTTCCTTCTTCTTCTTGCCCTTGTTCTTGGATGATGTGGCCTTGAATGCCACACTCTTCTTGTCATCATCCTTCTTCTCATTCTCCTTCTTCTTCTTCTTCACCAACTCTTCCTTCTCATGATCTTCTCTAAACTCATCATCGGCCATAATCTCTTGAAGAACTTGGTTGGGAGTTGGCTTCTCCTTCATGGTTGTCTTCACCATGACGGTCTTCAACATGTCAAATCTCTTGGGAAGACATCTCATGAACTTGGTGGAGAATTGAGAGTCCTTGATCTCTTCCCCAAGTCCCTTGAGCTCATTGACAATGACTTGGAGCCTATGGAACATCTCCGGCACACTCTCATCTTCCTTCATTGAGAAGCTTGCAAACTTCTCTTGCAACATATAGGCTCTTGCGGTCTTGACACTTTCGGTGCCCTCATAAGCTTCTTCTAGCTTCTTCCAAATGTCATGAGCCACCTCAAGGTTCTTGATGAGCTCAAAGCTTTATCATCAAGTGCCTCATGGAAAGCACTCACGGCAATGTCATTTGCTTGTTGCTTCTTCTCTTCGGCCGGTGTTGGCACCGCACCCTCAACAAGCTCAAACTTTGTTTCCACCACTTTCCACACCTCAAGATTGATTGACTTGAGATGACTCTTCATCTTGAGCTTCCATTTTGCATAGTCATCACCTCAAAATGATGGTGCCTTCTTGGTGTTGTTGATATGCATAACCAATGCCATTGCTTCACCATAGGATGTTAATCCAACTCAAACAAACGATGCCCGGCTCCGATACCACGTAAAAGGTCACAATGGCTAGAGGGGGGGTGAATAGCCTAATAAAAATTCTAGCAATAAAACTAGACAACCCAATTAGATAGCAAGGCGGCAAATGTGCAAAGCAAGTGCTTCAACTACTCTAAGCAAGCCGTCCTATCATGCAAGGCTACTCAATTTAAATGCACGCACAACAACGGTGATCAAGCTACACAATGTCGGTTCACCGAAACCAACCAAGCAATTCTACCCACGGGATTTAAGCTACACAATAAGTGGTTCCCGACCGACCACAACAAGCAATTCTATCTTGCGGAAAGTAAAGAGATGATCGAATGATATACCGCCGCGAAGAGTAGAAGATAGCCAATCTCCGGTGTAGAAGCCAATCACCTAGAGAGCTCGAGCACAATCATAAGGAGGTCGAAGCCTCGGCAATCACAAATCAACACAATGATTTTTACCGAGGTTCACTTGCTTCCCGGCAAGCTACTCCTCGTTGTGGCGATACACTTGCTTGGTGAGTTGCCCGCTCAATTGGCTCGGTGCCAAAGACCCCAATGGGGAGCCGCAATCTCCACACAAGACAAGGATCCACAAGCCACGAGCAATCCACTAGAGTATCCTTTCGCGAACTCCCGCGGGGAAGGATCAAGAACCCTCACAAGAACCCGGTGTGGCCTCGAACAATCACCAAGTCGAGCTCAACCACCACCCGCCGCTCCAAACCGTCTACGGTGACGGGAATCACCGAAGAGTAACAAGAATCCGCAGCCCACTCGAAGAACAAGTGCCTCTAGATGCAACTCTCAATGCAAATCACTTGTTCTCACTCAAATCTCTCTCAAGATTAGCAAAGGAATCAAAGAGATGAGTGGGGGAGTGTCTCTCTAGCTCAAAGTATGCTCAAGTGAGTAGAAATGGCGAAGAGCTACTCCCCAAGCCGGCCAACCCTCTATTTATAGACCCAAGGTCGAAATAGAGCCGTTGCCCTCGGCTGGCGACTTTACAACGCGCCGGACGCGTCCGCCGCTCTCTGCCGTGCTGCGCCACCCGACCGTTGCGATTTGAAGTGCGCCACGTCACCACGCGTCGGACGATGAACAGTGACGCGCCGGCGTCTGGCGCGCGCGTCCGCCGAGCGTCCGACGAGCGAGCCACGCGAGAACGCGCCCGACCAGAAACTTTCTGGTCGGCATCCGGCCGCCGCCGGACTCGTCACCCCGCCGCGTCCGCGCTCTCGCACCGACCACTCGCCGTGCACCGCCCTCAGTACGCGCCGGACGGGTCCGGCCCTCTGGCCCGGTGTCCGACGCCCGCGTCCGGCGCCCGCTGAGGACGTCCACCACTTGTATGATCTTCGGTGTCGCACCGTCGTCGATCCAATCTTCGAACCACTTGTCCAAGGTGCTAACCCCACTGAGTAGATCACTTCTCAAGCACCGGAGTTAGCGTATCTTCTCAAGATCACGTCGACAAGTGTTAGCTCTCTAGTTAGCCTCTCATGCATCATGCAAAGTCACAACTAGAGGCACTTAGGACCGCGAATGAACCGAGGAAACCCCTCTTGATAGTCGGTTATCGATCCTAAATGTGGTCACACTCGCTAAGTGTCTTGACCACTAAACCGGAAAGCCCTATCAAGTATACCTTCGCCTTGATCTCCACGGGCGTTTCCATTCATCACCGGAACTTGATCACTTCACATGTCCACCATGTTCGTCACCGTGATCACCATGCTCCATCATCCATCGTCACGTTGCTATGTGTCTAACCACACTTAGAGCAAAGCATTAGCAACGTTTGAGTGTCATTAATTACCAAAACCAAACCGGAGCTTTCACCCGCGCGCGCGCGAGCTGCCTTGCCCCACCGGGCCCGCGCCGGCGAGCGAGCCCCTCCCATTGCGGCGCGCCACCTCCCCCGCACGCGGCGGCAGGACGCGGGGAGCAAGGCCGGCGGTCCGCGCGCGCCTGGCCGTGATGGGGCGGTGCCGGCGCCGGGGCTGACGCGGAGGCCGCTGCCATGTCGGACGTCTCATCGGATCTCGGCGGCATCCGGGCGGGGCCCGTGGAGCGCGACATCGAGCAGGTGCGTGCGTGCTGCTAACCCGGATCGATTTCCTCCCTCCCCTCCCCGTGCCTGGTTCTACTGCGGGTGCAGCTGAGATGTGGATGGGTAGATTATCATCTATCTCCTACGTGCTTTCCGCTTGCCGGGCGCGGATCGATTTCCCCTCCCCCGTCCCTGGTTCTACTGCGGGTGCAACTGCGGTATGGATGAGCAGATCATCGTCTATCGCCTGCGTGCTCTCCGCACACATGGCGCGGAATTTCAAGCCAGCTCGTGCTCTTTGCGCGCCGACGTGAAATGGTGCCTGATTCCGACCATACACTCAAATGGACAGTTTAAGCTGATTCTACTACTGTAGTTCTACACTCCTATGTTTGGCACCAAGGAGGGTGTTGCAGTGTGGGGGGCTTTGGAATCAAGATGATTGATTTGTTTTTTCCCTTAATTATGTACAATATATGTCCAACATTCCATTTGTGGCTAACTTATTAGACAGTGAAGATAAGGCTGGATTAGGATACTTGAATGCAACCAGCATGCTTCAACTGATTATGCTGCCAAATGATAAAATGACATTTTCATTTGTTTCTTATCTTGCTCAATAATGCATTCATGTTTTCTGCTATTAAGGGACCGCATTTGTCATACTAGATAATGTGTACATAAGAGCTGCTGGGGGCACTGATCAAAACCCTGTTTCAGTTCTGGAGTTTATAGTGAGATGCTTCATAAGCTTCCTTCCAAGTGCATCTGACAAGATGCTAATAATACAAAGTAGTTAAAACAAAGGCAATACAGGAAAAGGTCATGCATTAACTGAAAATATCACAATCATTGATATATTCTTACCCGTACATCCATACCCTCTCTGTCAAACATCGAACTCGTACATCGGTTTTTCCTATACGTTTTAAACCCATAGCAACGCTCGGGCGCTTACCTAGTTCTAGATAAAGATTCGTTAGGCGGCTAAAACTAAAAGAGGGCAATCCTGCAGTACTTGTAGGCAATGAGGACCTTTGGTTTACACCTGGCAGTTCCAATAGCTGCACGTTGCTCCTAGACATCCTCAAGTGCTCCAGTGACGAAGGAAAATATGCCATCACCATCAGTTTGGGACAATCAGAGATACAAATATCCAGTTGCCTCCCTTCCACATCAGCCAAGCTCGCATCTGTTAAGATCTGAACCACGCCCAAACATGGCATTTCAGCTATGAGTAACTTCAACAGCAAAGGAAATGGACCTCCGCTTATGCTTCTAAGAGCAGTCATTGCTCGTAGCTTAAGCTTCTCCAAACAAGGCAACTCTGTTAGTCCCTCCAGACGCTCCAATCTTGGGAAAACTGATAGTACCAACTCCCTCAATAGCCTGAAGCGAAACATCCACTGCATGGATTCCTGACCTGAATAACTGACAATTTTGAGGTTTATAGTTCCAGGCGGTGGTTCCAACCCTTCCAGCTGATTTTCGGAGTTCACCCCCACATCATTTGTACAGATTAGTGTCAGGCACTGCAAGTTTGTCTTGTGCTTCAACAATTCCTTTTGTGAAACATCTGGGTCCATACAATGTGCAATACCATGGATAGTAAGTTCCCCGCTAATCTTATTAACATTTTCAAGCTCTGAGATCTGTGCATAATTTTCACCATCTTCTCCCATAACAAATAGTTGCAATGTTTGAAGTCGAGTAAGCTGTGCAATCCCTTTTGGAATGGCTCGTAACTCTCGACATTCTTTCAGGTTCAGAACAACAAGATTCTTCAAGTTCCCTATACCTTCAGGCAACTCTTCTAGCTCAGAACAGTATTGAAGGTCCAAACACACTAGATTTTCTAGTGCCGTGATACTTGATGGTAGTGCCTTAAGGTTGGTATTAGCTAGTCTCAGTACTCTTAGCCTTTTATTCCTTCCAATAGACTTTGGTAAAGCAGAAACCTTCCAACAATTAGAAAGGTCTATGCTAGAAATCATGACACAGTTACCAATAGAATCCGGTAAACTTGTTAGACACCCACAGTATGACAAGTTGACCACTCTCAACTTCTGCAGCTTACCAATGGATTCAGGTAACTTGACAAGGCCACTTAATGTCACATGAAGAGCTTGCAGACTCCACATTTCTGAAATAACCTCAGGAAGTGTATCGTATTTCAGTCTTGAAATACTAAGGTACCTTAAATTTTTGGTCTGTAGTATGGCTGTGAGTGCTGATGTATGCACACATTCCACAGTGATACTGCGCAAGTGTTTTGCTTTCTTTGATGCCTTGCCAAATATGAAATCATCGTCTTCAACAATATACATGGCACGTGCCTTTCTAAATGCATTTTTGGGTGGAAGATGTCTTGTGTGTTCCATTATAGAAAAATATCTGCATATCGTTGTGAAATTGGTTGCCTTTTTTCTGGGCACGACAAGTGAAATCTCATCACCCACAATGGATCGGGCAAGATCATGCACCAAATCATGCATCTTACACTTTACTCTTCCATCCTTTTCTTCCTCAACATCTTGTATGAAATACATTTGCACAAGATGACTAAAGTAGTCATCGCCAACATATTCCAAGTAGCTAGCAGCATCTCCCGTGACCATATCATGGGCAATCCATTGGTCAATCAATTGGTCTTTATCCATCAAGTGACCTTTAGGAAAAATGGAACATATTGTGAAACACTGCTTTAGATGAGATGGCAAGTTCAAATAGCTTAACCACAAGCAGTCAGATACTTGACTTTCTTTACCATCAACATTTAATAAATTACTCTCTTTTATGGCATGCCATTGTTCTAATTGTTTCTTGACACGGAGGACCCCTGCAAGAACTTTAATTGCTAGCGGCACCCCACCGCACTTGTTAACAATCTCTTTGCCGACTTCTTCAAAGTCATGTTCCATAGCATTTCCGTAACTTTGCTGAAATAAGTTCCAGCTGTAATCCTTAGATAATAATGGCAAGTCGATTAGTGTTGTAGATTCCACTGACTCAGCAACATTTCTGTCACGAGTAGTGAGTAGAATCCTGCTTCCTGGTGAGCCATTCTTTAGATGTACTATGAACTCTGCCCATTTAATACGGTCTTGAGTCCAAACATCATCCATTACAAGTAGGAACCTTTTGTTGGTCAACTCGTCTGAGATTTTATTGGCCATATACCTCAAGGAAAGGCCATCAGACCTCTCATTTGAAATAGCATCAAATAGCTTCTTGAGAATTTTTTCAAGTTGAAATTTCTCCTCTTATGGTTTTTATTTTTGACTTTACTGAAAACCAGCTGGGCCAGGGTAGTTTTTCCAGAGCCACCAAGTCCAACTATTGAAACTATCTTGATTCTCTGTTGGTCATCATCTTGTAGCAGCTCAGATATAATATCATTCATCTCTTGATCTCTTCCAATTACTGCTGCCTCATCCACGATGGCCAATGTTTGCATTTTCACAGCTATGTCTTCTTCATGGCTAACAACATCATGGCAAACCAATGAATTCAAAACAGTTCTCTGCTTCACAATGTCATCAAAGGTCTTCTTGATTTTCTTGATCTTTTTGGCAGCTTTGCAGTGAAATATAAATGATTTTGGTTTTGTGTGCAGGTATTTGGACACAAATCCAGCATCAACATCAGCTTCATATTTTTCAGCCTTCAGTTGGAACTCATCCACAACATCATCAACATCATAAGCAGCTTCTTTCAACTTCTTAAGCCATGGATCATCGCCCATAACTCTGTCTCCTGCTGCTGCGAGCCAGCTATTGATCACCTGAGCTAGATCTTGGAGTTCCCGGAGGTCCTCTTTCACACCCACTATAGAGCTGTACTCTTTGAAAACCAGTGGAGCTAACTTGTTGCCCACAAGCTTCAACATTGCTGATACTGTTGTAGACACTGCTGCAGCAGCTTCCATAGCAACCATGTTTCTGTAAGCGCCTTCTTTCGCCTAGATTTCCTACAAATTGAATTTAGGAAATAAGCAGGATTTTGTAAAGAAAAGGAGTCCTACAGTTCTAGCACTTTCTTGTGCAATTATGAATTATCTGTTTTCGATGTCTAACCTGGCAAATAAATGTAGCTGCTGAAGTGTTTCTTAATTTGCAGGCAGTCTTTTAATTACAGCTTGTTGACGAATGTTGCTGAAGTGTTTCTTAATTCGAGGCAGTCTTCTACAGGCTGAGAACAGATGGAGTATTATCTCAGGAGCATATCAATTGGTTGGCAGCGAGTTTGTAAGACGAAAGACCTGAGAACATATGGAGTATTTTTCTAGGTAAGGAAGAGGAACACAAACTAATCCTGGCTTAAATTGTTCAATAGAGAAGGGAAAGGTGAATGAGGGTTGAGAGCGAGATGAACATACCAGAATGTCAAGTACAGAGGAATCAACAGTGTCGTTGTAGTTAGAAACAGTGTGATCTTCAAGTTGGAAGCGCTCAGCCTTCAGTACCTGTGAAGAATCGGAAATAATTGCTGTAAGCGCAGAAACTGTAGAAGGCACTGGGTGTCATATTCTTGGTTACATGTAGAATCGTGTAAATACCTGGATCTTAGACAAGAGGTGCTGCTGCTCCTTCTCTCCTGAACGGGATGTGTGTGTGAAAATCGTTATTGGATTTGCACATGGAAGGTGCAACTAAGCTTCCACTACTGTTTAGTTATGTGACGCAGCTTTGTTCCTTGTGAAATGGCTAAGCAAGGGCAAGGCAGATTCCTTGTCAATAGCTGTACCAGGGTTGGTCAGATCCAATCTCGATAAACTAAAACAAACGTGGACGCTAAGCGCAAAGAGAATGTCGGAGTTTGGAGCAGGTTGAGTGGAGGACTTACAAAGTGCTCTACCAACAATCCCATCACATTTAAAATCAAGGGCCATCATGAAAATATCCCTATTGAAGAAAAAAAAATGTTGAAGAGGTTCTGCTGTTCCATTGCCCAGTTATTTTTTTCTCGAATACGCAAAAGATTTGCGTATCTTTGTATTAAGAAGAAGAGAGTTTTACAGGTTATTGCTGGGGTGGATACAAATTCGCAACACTACCCGCCACCCCAGGAATGCATAGTTGACGGACTACTCACGCACTAAGCATTCTAGTTTTCGCGCATCGACTTCGATCCACAGGTCGACGGTGTGCTTGATGTTGCTGAGGATCTGATGGAGGGTGGCCTCTGCACCTCTGAAGCAACGAGCATTTCTCTCCTTCCAGATTTCCCAGGCAATGACTACGAACAGTGTGTCTGCTCCTTGTCTCTTGACCCCATGTCACTTCGCCCTCCATCTGTCCCACCACTGTCCGATGGACGGGGCTCCGATCCCGAGGTGTTTGCTCGAAGCGCCGCAATGATGTTCCACCACAGCTGTCGGGAGAAGGAGCACTCGGCGATGATGTGGTCGATCGTTTCTGGCTCCTGGTCGCAGAGATAGCAGTTGTCGTTCGCCTACATTCCGTGCCTGTGTCGCCTGTCCGCCGTCCAATGGCGTCTGCGGATAGCCAGCCAGAAGAAGATCCTGACTCTGAGGGGTGCCCACGTCTTCCAGATCCTCTTGCAACCCGGAACAGGGTGGGATCCCGCGAAGAGCGCCCTGTAGGCTGATTTGGCTGTGTATTTCCCGTCCGCTGACCATCTCCAGATAAGCCGGTCCTCCCCCAGAGAGAGAGCGACCCGGTCGATCCTGTGCCAGAGGCTGAGGTACTCTCTGGTGGCCGCGACAGATACCCCCCCGGAAATCTGACGCACCCAGGTTCGACCGGTCGGCCCGTGCTGTAGCCCCTCGGCGACGGTGGTCTCCCGGATCTCCCTCACGCCAACGTAGTAGAGCAGTAGAGGCGCGATGTCTCCCACGGAGAGGCCGTCGATCCACCTCGCGGTCCAAAAGAGGGTGGATCTGCCATTGCCGAGGACCATGTACGTTGAGGCACGGAAGAAGTCGTGCACCTCCCTGGGCACCCTGATCTCCAACTGCGACCAAGCGCGTTCCTCGTCCGTCTACTATAGCCATAGCCACCTCGACTGCAGGGCTACTGAAGTGCGTCGGAGGTTTGGGATTCCCAGGCCCCCCAAGTCGATTGGCCGGCACGCGGCGGGCCAGGCCACCATGCACTTCCCCCTGATGGAGCCCTCCTTCCCGGTCCAGAAGAATCTCCTGCAGATGTTGTTGATCTCCTGGATCACCCAAGGGGGCAAGCCGTCCGCTATGATAGTGTAGATGGGGATCGCCGAAAGGACTGACTTGACCCAGATGAGACGGCCGCTCCTCGCCATGAGCGGGCCGTGGCACGCCGGGAGGCGGGCCGTGATCGAGTCCACCGCAGACTGGTACCTGGCCTTGGGGATCTTCTTGGTGCTGAGGGGGAGGCCCAAGTAGGTGATTGGGAACTCAGAGATCTGGCAGCCGATGATTCCTTGGATGGTCTGGAGGTCAGTGTCTGGGGCATAGACAGTCGTGATAGAGCACTTGGCGAGGTTGGTCCTCAAGCCCGAAACATCCCCAAATGACTGCAGGACCGTCTTGAGCGCCCTTGCCTCGGCTACGCTGGGGTCATGAAGATGATGACGTCGTCGGCGTAGAGGCTGCAGTGGTGCTTGATGGCCGGCGTTCCTGTAGGCTGCAGTAGCTGGTCCTCGGCCGCAGCTACCATCAGCCTGGCGAAGACCTCCATCACGAGGATGAAGAGCATTGGCGAGAGTGAGTCCCCCTGCCTGACTCCCCTCTGGTGTCTGATCGGCCTCCCTGGCTGACCGTTCACCAGGACGCGGGAGGATGCAGAGGATAGCAACGTCGCAATCCACCGCCTCTAGTGGTCGCCAAACCCGAACGCTCGCAGAGTGTCAAGCAGGAATGGCCAAGCCACCGTGTCGAATGCCTTGGAGATGTCCAGCTTGAGCAGTGCTTTTGGGATTTTCTTCTTGTGGAGGTGTACTGCCGCACGCTGGACGAATTTGAAGTTGTCGTGGATCGTCCTCTCCCGGATGAAGGCGTTCTGGTTGGGCGAGATGATCTCCTTCAACCTTGGCGCCAATCTAGCAGCCAGCAGCTTGGAGGCTAGCTTGCCAAAGCTATGGATCATCGTGATAGGCCTGTAGTCTGCTGGGGTGGCCGCGTCCGGCTTCTTCGGCAGCAGGACGACGAGGGCGTTGTTTAGGTTATGGAAATGCGTGCAGTCACCAAAGAAGAGGCCATTTAACGCCGCCAAGACGTCATCCTTGATGATCAGCCACGCCGATTTGTAGAAAGCCCCCTTGAAGCCATCGGGTCCAGGCGCCCTGTCTGACGGCATGTCGCGCACAACCCTCTCCACCTCATTCCCTGAGAATGGGAGGTCAAGTGCGGACAGGTCCAACGGGTTGATGCCTAGGGCGGCGAAGTCGGTGGAGACCCCCCCGGGGCGTCGACGCCGAAGATGCCGTCGAAGTGCCTAAAGATGGCCTCCTCTATGGCCTCGGCCGAGGAGCACAACTCACCGTCGCCTCTCCGAAGGCGGTAAATCCTGTTTTTGCGCTTCCTCCCCCGGGCGAGGAGGTGGAAGTACTTCGTGTTGGCGTCCCCGTCGGCGAGGTAGCGCACCCGCGATCTCTGTCGCGCGATGGTTCGCTCGAGTGACGCGAGTCCAAGGCATTTGAACTTCAGGTCCTTGCGCACCTCCTGCTCCTCGTCCGTGAGCTGCCTACGCTCCGAGGCCTGGTCGAAGCGAAGGACGATGGCCCGCACCATGAGCAGCTGGTCCCTCACGTTCCCGATGGTCCTGGCTGCCCATCGCTGCAGCTCGGTCTTTAGATTCCGGAATAGCTCACGGAGCCGACGCAGAGGGTCGGTGATACCCTGGTCGCAGGTCCATCCCCTGATGACCGCGTCCTGGTACCCTTCCGACTTCGGCCAGAAGGACTGAAAGTGGAATCTGGGTTTGGCGCGAGCGGACATGTTCGTCTGCAGGAGCAACGGGCAATGGTCGGAGACGTCCGCCGAGAGCGCCTGCAGGTGGCAGTCTGGGTGCATCGACTCCCAGTCGAATGACACCAGTGCCCAGTCAAGCCGCACCATCGTGGGCGACCTCCGCTCGTTGCTCCAAGTGTACCACCGCCCGTGCAAGTGGATGTCGAGGAGCTCCAGTCGGCCATGGTCTGACGGAAGCGGCTCATGTTCCATCTGTTGATAGGGCCGTTGCTCTTGTCCGCCTCGTCGAGGATGAGGTTGAAGTCACCGATGACCTCCCACGGCCCGTCGCAAGCGTCTCGAATCGCCGCGAGCTCCTCGAGGAACAGATCCTTGTCGCCGTCATCCTGCGGGCCGTACACTACCGTGAGCCACCAGGGCCCTCGCCCCGTGTCTGCAGCGGTGTGGACGTGCACCGTGGCCGAGTAGCGTCTGATGTGTACATCGTCGAGGTGAATGTCCGGCCGTCTACCTGCAAGAAGGATCCCTTCCCGGGTGCCATTTGCAGGGACGTACGCGTAGTCAACAAAGTCCATTCCCAATAAGGATGATACAAGAATCTGTGGTACAGAGTGGAGCTTTGTCTCTACAATACAAGCAATGTGGGGTCTCTCGTTCTGCACCATCGTGCGAACGGCGTCACGGCGGGCTCTATTGTTGAGCCCCGCGCATTCCAGCATACAATGGTTGTGTTATCCATAGCACTGTCTCCTCCTGTATGCCGGCGCTCAGGCGCTGCCCCCGGCCCTGCGGCGCCTCCGCGGTCGCTGCCGTCACTCCCCGTCCTGGAACAGCTCCCTCATGGCCCTGGCGTCGCCGGGCCGCCCCTGGAACATCTCATCCAGCTGCTGCTGTCCCTGCTCCATCGGGTCCGCCTCGATGAACCCCAACTTCTGCATGGCGTGGATCTCTCCTCTCTTCGTGACCGGAAACTTGGAGAGGGGGTTGGCCACGATGCGCCTGCTGCGCAGCGGTAGCTGGACCGAGCTGGAGTCGGCCACGTGAGCCGGACGTGGCAGTATCGGTGTGGTTGCCTTGTGGAAGACTCGTTTGGCAAAGCTCTTCAGCCTCCCTATGAGGGAGCCCTCGCTGCGTGAGGCCCCCTCCTACTCTGGTGGGGCGTCGGCGCACCCCCGAAGGAGCGGGGTGCTGAATCCCGGAGGGGGACCACCGTCGTTGGGGGAACCGTGGCCCACGGCTCCCTGTGGCGTGCACGGCTCCGCTCCCAACACCTCGGGCGACACCCTGGACGGGCTACCCGAAGCCCCGCACAGGTAGGCCAGGCCGAAGGCCGGCGCCGCAGGGCGGGGTACCCGGTGCACCGCGGGTGACTCGAAGCGCCCTGCTGAGTCGATCCCGACGGCCACCGGGCCCTCAGTCGCCCGCTGGTCCCCTAGCAGGTCGTCCTCTGAGTCGACGAAGCCGAAGTCGTCGACAGCCCCGGGGTCCTCGATGGCCCCCGCCGGAGTTTCCCCGTGGCCGTCGGTTTCGTGGTCGAGGCGTCGTGGACGGCGCTCGACGGGCCCCATCGGCCATGCACAGCCGGCGTGGCCTAGGTCACCCCACTCGACCCAGTGGCTGAGGAGGGCGAGAGTGCCCTCGGCCTCGTAGTCCTGGCCCTCGTGCACCGGCGTGGCCGGGGTGTCATCCTTCTCCTGGTCTTCGTCTGTCGCCCCATCGGCCCCTGTGGTGGCGGTGCTGCCAAGCTCAGGCAGCGCCCCCAAGCCGGTTGGCCCGTGCTCAAGGATCCGGACCCAGTGGTCGAGCAGCGTCAGTGCGCCCTGTGCGACCGGGTCCGTCTCGGGCGGGCCGGTCACCTGGAGTGTCCCGCCCACGTCGCAGACGTCCGCGGGTGTGGTAGTCTGCACAGGTGACCGGTGGCTAGGCCGGGATCCGACCTCCTCGATGGCCGCCTCGGGCGACTCCAGGCTCCCCGCCGAGTCGCCCGGGGCGGTGCATACCTCTGTCCGCGTGTCGACCGAGCTAGCGACCACAGGCATTGCAGTGTCCGCTGGAGGCGCCATTCCCGCGCCCTAGGCCGAGGCGGTCGGCTGAAACGCCTTAGGCCGCCACTCCAGCCATCGTCGCGGTGCGTCCGCAAGCTGTGGACGGTGCCCCACGCCACCCGCCCGCATAGGTCCACCGCCTCCATGGACTGGCGCGGCCGCGCACCCCGCCGTCCGCTGGCCTCCCCTGCCGCGTGCGTGGCGGTCGTGGCGCCGGTCCTGCCTATCCTGGGCGCGCCTCCCTGCAGCGGTGCCGGGGTGGCACTCCGGCGTGCAGGTGGCGGGCGGGTGTTGCTGCCGCCGCCGTGGCCCTGCCGGGAGCTCCCTGTCGGCCCGCGCGGTAGGTCCTGAGCGCCTCGGCCGGTCGTCGTCCCCGGGCGGTCACCCCCGGTAGTGGCCGCCGACCTCCCGCCGACGACCACTGCGGCGTACTGGCGCCGGTGGGCAGTGATGTCGCGCTGGCCAGGCGGTGCCGTCCCCACGGTCCCGTCGGCGCGCTGACACCCACCCCGCCGGCAGGCTATCCTCCTGTGACGGTGCAAGTCCCAGTGGAGAGAGCCGTCAGGGATTCCCCGCTCGCAGGGGAAGCTGTAGAAGCGAGGCCCGGGCCCCCAGCCCGGCGGCGGCCCACCGAAGTCGTCGTCGCCGCCCCAGTCATCGTCTGGGGGCTGCAGGCCCCCTGGCTGGCCGGGCTCCGACGGGTTGTAGTCGGCCACCGCCCTGAGGTGGATGAAGATCTCGTAGCCCAGGACCCTTTTCTCGGTGATGGTGAGGGGGTGCATCGGCACCACCTCGTTCTCGACCACCCCCAGCCAGCAGATATGTGGGATGTAGCTTGGGTTGGCGGTCCAGGCGGTGACCCTGAAGGAGGCCAGGTCCTCATCGTTGACGGCACAGAGCTCGACATCCTGGATCCAGCAGGCAGGGTGGAGGATCCTGGCGGTGGTGTCCTCACGCCAGACGTGTGGCGGGATGCCCTCGAGGATGAGATTGACCCGGTAGCGTAGTTCGCCCGTTACCGCGTGCCTGAACCGCGTCCATGGTAGGAAGACGAGGGCCGTGCTGGCGATCGGCAGCGGCACACTTGCCAGGATGCGGTCCCGGCGCTCCTGGTTGGGGCAGAAGACGATGAAGCTCTCCGGGAAGAACTGCCGCACCTGCAGCTCGTCCGGGGCCACATCGATGGCAGCCGCGATTGCCACTCGGACGTCGCGGATCGAAGGCTGGGGCCCGCCCTGCGCATACCCCACAAGGGAGAACTGCAGCTGGGTCTCCGCGACGTCGATCTGCGCATCCCGCTTGATGTAGCACCACGACTCCAGAGGTCGGAGGCGCGGGTCGCTCGGCTTCAGCTGCTCCGCGCCGGCGTCGGCGTCCGAGGAGGGAGACGGTGACGGCGTCGGCCCCTGTGCCCCGACCGGGGTCCCTGGCGATCCCGGTGGGGGCGGTGGAGGAGAAGGTGAGCGCCCCCGGCGTTCACCGGTCCCCTAGGGCTCGCCTGCCTCTTGCGCTTGGCTGCGTGCCCCGCGTCCTCTCGCAGCCGGTCGCGTGTAACCCCGGGAGAGGTGGTCGCGGCCACGGCAGTTCCAGCAGCGTGGCTCACGCTTGCAGGTGGCGATCTTGTGGCCGCCCGCCCCACAGTTGAGGCACCAGCCCTCCGGTACCTTCCTGCGGCGGCCCGTCGGCGGCGGGCGCGGCGAGCGAGGCTCCCTCACCGTCGAAGCACGCTCGCCCGCCCCTCGGAGACGCCTTGCGTGGGAGGACCTCCTGCCAGCCATCCCGGCCCGGGGGTGACGCACGGCGGTCCGGCCCGAGCCGCAAAGTCGCCGGGGGACGGGGGGTGGGGTTTGGCCGGGGCGCCGGTGGGCTGTCGGCCTGGAGGAAAGCTCTGGCCCCAGGCGCATGCGCGCCGGCACCCTGGCCGCCGACATCGAACCCACGCGGAGGTGGGCTGGCGTCCGCCCAACAGGGGCCACGTCGCCCCCCTGCGTCGCGCCCGAGGAGCACGCCCCAGTCGGGCGGTCGGAGCCGGCCGGTGCTGAACCGCCGGCGTTCATGCCGGGAGCGAGGGCCGCGCTCCCCCGAGCCGGGCCCTCAGCAGCAGGCTGCACCGCAGCAGCACGACGGCCGCGCCGCCGCGGCCTGCGACGAGGGCGCGGGACGCCGCCCAGTCCGGTCCCCTGTCCGACCGCCGGCGGCGCGTTCCCGTCAAGGCGTGCTGGGCCATCGCTTCCCGCCTGGGCCGAGCTCTCCCCAAGATCGAGGCGCCGGGTGGGCAGGCCGGCCCCCTGGCCGAACACGCGAGGGGCGGGCTGGAGCCCGGGGACGAACACCTGACGTGCGCCGGTCGGCGGCGGTCCTGGCGGCGGTGGCAGAGGCACCCTGGCCGAGGTCTCCCCGACCTCGAGGCCAGGGTGGGCAGAAGCCGCGCCGGAGGTACCGGCTGCTGCCCAAGGAAGCTGGACTGGCGGCGCGGTGACGGCCGCCGGCGCGGGGGCGACCGGCGGGTCAGAGGCGGGGGCGCGCACCTGCGGCGCTGCGGAAGGGAGTGGTAGAGCCGCGGCCGACGTCACGGATGAGGAGGCAGTGCCGCAGCCGCCGGGCGCGGAGGTGGAAGGAGCCGCGACTCCCCCTCCCCAGCTGTTGACGGTCGTTAAGTGCCAATTTCTACCGTTAACTAGACATGAGAAAGGACTAAAATATGTTCACCAACTAGATATAGGGGTTATCTTGACGGAATTCCACGAGTTTTGGTGAATGTGCATTTGCAGGGGGTGTCGGTGAAAATACCCAAGGAAGGCCCACATGTCGGGTTTACATAGAGATAATCGGGAACCGGTGAAAATTCTGTAATCTGGAAGGTTCGAGAAGGCTCTGGACCAAACGGGAGCCCGAACGGGCTCGGTGGAGAGTCGACCGACTCCCCACCTTGGTCGGCCGACTCACCAGTTCAGCCAATCAGCGTCAGCCTCACGGATCCCTGTTCCACCGCCTTTGAGGATGAATAATAATCGTCCGTTTAGGTCGGTTTGATCCGAGGGCTGCGGTGCATCCTAGGGGGCTATATAAGCAGGGCCCCTGGCCCCTGGAGGAGGCATCCCATGAAACCCTAATTCATTATTTCCAGAGAGGATCAGGTGAGAGGGGTCCCTTGAATGGATCTCCTCCCTAGAGCCTAGCATTCAAGATAGATAGAGAGAGTATAGGGTGGAGGTAGAGTTGGAGGAAGCCCGGCATGTCGGTGTCTCCTCTCCGGTTGTACCTGCGGGATCAAGTCTCCTAACCCGAGGCTTGGTTCTAGGATCATTCTACAATTCAACTTCTGATACTAGTAAGTTCTTGTTATTATTGCTCTTTGGTCTATGAGTTTACTTTATTCGCTTCCGGTTGGGAATAGAGTAATCGTTCGTAGCGTAAGCGTGGTGCTTGGGCTAGGTTCACTCGTAGATGCTCCTATCCGCCGGAACCGTGGTAGTAGCGGGGGAGATGACGGTCCCTTTGTTACCTTTGTAATCCACTTCCCGTCAGTAGGTAAGGTAGGTCCAAAAGTGCTAGGTTAAGCATCCTCTGTGGTGTCTTTTCTTAGGTGCTCCCATAGAGTAGTAGTTGCAAAGCTTGCCATAGGTTGGAAGGAGGCTGTGGTAGTAATCCTCTCTATATCGCTCATTTACCTTGTTTGTAGCTCAGGGGTTAAGTATAGACTTGGGTTAGTCGGATGCACGTTTTCTCCTAGCGGATAAATAAATAACGATACTCGGAATATCTCCGGGTGAAGTGCTCACCGATATCCGTGCGCTTGCGGATTATTTCTCTTTGATTCTTTCGTGTGCGTATCTAGTATCACAAGCATTTCGGCGCCGTTGCGGGGAGAAAGACGGTCTGCTGAGATAACCTAAGTCGCTTAACCATGTATTGTCTTTTATCTTTTTTCTTGTTTTCTTTTGCATTTTATTTTCTATTATTATAGATAACCCAAATTCCACGCCTATCCACCAATATCTTGCACCCATGAGCACATGCTTAGAGCCTCTAGAACCCATGATTTTCACATCTAGCTATGAGCTACACCAATCTGTGGTTGCAATAGGTCAAAGCCAACCCTTTTCGATGCTAGAGTCCTATCTTCTAATCAAGAGGGTAATGAACCCAAAGTCCTATCCTCGATCAAGTAGGTAATGAACTTCTTGCTACACTTAGGGAATCTTTTAATCTTCCTATAAATTTAGGTTTAGACCTAGCCTTACAAGACCATGTTCTTCTTCAACATCTATATATGGGTCTTGATAATATTGCCTTTGGAGGAGTTTTCCTTTCTTTACCCTTTAGTGAAGTGAGGTTTGTCCTTATTATTATTGGACACACTCCTTGCACTAGCCTTCATGATAACATCCTAGAGGTAGAGAAGGAATCGTCCCCCAAACTAGAAGAGGAAGTTTCCATAGCCACTTCGCAAACATTCCAATCCCATGATTTGGCTATCCATCCCAAACTAGTAGTACTCCAAAATTCTCTATGGAAAGAAGTAATTCTATCCTTAGAAATTATTTTAGATGGCAGTTTTGGGAGGAGTTTAAACTTCCCGCTTCATAAGAGATCTTTTAGTGCATACATTGCCAATCTTCTCAAGAAGAGATATCTTAGAAAGCATCTCACACCCAATCCCTTTGAAGGATGGTTAGAAAGACTCAAGGATGGCATGTCAAGTGATGCCATAGAAGGAGAGCGAAGCCATCTAGAATCCACACTTATGTTCTCCCCTTCTATGCCCACATTAGATATAGAATACAAACCCATCTTCAAACCCATCCTTGATCCCTATGACTCATTCTATGCTCTTTGTCCTGAACCTCCCGATGATCCTAGAAGTCCATCTAGCTATCCCATGCATAGGAGTCATCAAAACCATATAGAGGATCGCGAAGAGCAACATCCATGGCTAGAGAGCATTAAAAACCTATGTGCTATTGCCATTGAATGGATGGACAAGGCCTTAGAGGAGATCATTTCGATAGATGATCCAAGGGGAATTTTGGACATTTATTTCGAGTCACCCTTGGAAGTAGAAAATGATGGAGACTTCAATGAGCAAAGTAGTTACTTCTTTAACACCCCATCAAGACCTTGCTCATATGAAAAATCTCCTGATTCACTTAGTCTCTCTAACATTGCCCCACACGAGATCTTCAACCCCCTCATGCTCCCTGTTCCTAAAGATATTAAGAGGGTGGTTGTAGACACATGTGTTTATCATAAATATTGCAGATCTCATTGTGTTGAATCTTGAGAAAGTACACTTAGATTGGTGTTGGAGGGGAACCACTTCACCAATTCACATCTTGAAGGTTTTCCAAGGACAAGCTTAGTGTCCTAAAACAAGCCTTTGTTCGGACCATGGCATAACTGTTCACCTTTCTAGTGTGTTGTCCTTGTTAATTGAGCATAGAGTTATAATTATGAAAATATTCCTTCGGGTATTCGTGTCACTAACCTTTCCAGGTTCAAAGCAAAAAGATTGAAGGAATAACAAATGCAAGGTATGTCCAACCAATCATTATGCAACATTCAATTGCATTCATCCAATCTTGATTTCTGCTGAATTCAAGCTTGGGGGGATATACTTCCATAAATAGATTCCTTACCATGTTGCTACTGTCTTGGTTGTTCCTACCTTTAAGGCATGCTCAGTTTGCTAAACATTAATCATGCTCTGTCATCCTTTGTTTGAGTAAATCTACGTAGTGCTCTCATGCTGCCTTTGTTTGCTATAATATGCTTTGGTTTGGAGGTGCTTCATATGAGTACTTCTAAAGGCTTTTAAATTAAGCATGGTGCTTAGGTTAAATTACCTTCCTTAATTAGATTAGACATGGAGTCTAGTTTGGTTATTGAACTAAAATTATGCTGTAGTAGATATTGGTATATTTTGTTGGACTAACCCCTGCAGAAGAACTTCCAAATCCAAATTGGGAAAGTCCAGAGATGAACTCACATCAGAGAAGAATCAAGGCATATGATGAACTCCAACAACTTCGCACAGAAGACACAGCTCATTCATCGTCGAAGAAAGAATTGAAAGAATTTATGGTGTGCCTATTCATGGTGAACCTGCCAAATCACCACTTCAGTGATGGAACAAAAGAAGAGACATGAGTGCCACAAGATGGACTACATCAATAGCACTCACCCAAAGGAAGTGGATGAATAAGGCGACAAGCTATGAGCAACCTTGAAGACATCATAACATTGAGCCCAAAACTCGAGCTAGGACACCAATGAGAAATTTGGGAGAAACTCACCTTATTTTTGCCAATCAAAGACCTGCTCTTGTTATTCTTGAAGACACCATCTTGCACGTCGGCAGTAAGGACAAGCATGTCATGATAGCATGCATCCTTGTGTCAACCAATCACCATCAAGGGTTGACTACCGACCAAGCCCAAGAAGACCATGAACAACTACATTTGCAAGATGATGTCCCTATGCCATTGGAGATGAAGCCTGCATACAATTAATGATGTCCCATCCTTGATCATCAAGACGGATGGCGTATCATTAACGCAACTCTTCGCCATCTTTGCTAGAAGACAAAGACCATCAAGGAAGAACTCCCGTCTACATCTCCAATGAACATCAATTAGTCGACCAAGGCTCAGCAAAAATCAAGAATGGTTGACAAAAGAAGATCATGCAACTGTCTGTCCTAGATTGAATAGTCTAAAGAAAAGAAGAATGCAAAGGAGAGATCCTTGCTCAATGGACCTAGAATCAAGATCCCTCTCCGACAGACTTCAGAATAGAGGACGGACAATGTCTAAAGAACATGGAGTTACAACACACTTTGAGGGATGATTCAACACAACACACTTGGCTTCCAATGATGAGCAACAACAAGTCTGGGGGAGGAAGGCCGCTGACTCCTCTAATAATGATCCAGCAACGCTCTTCCTCTTCTCGAGCCTCCATCACTCTGGCACGCTGGTTTGCAATCCCTCCACTCACAATTACTTCTCTTTTATAAGTTTGAATGTTTTCTATACATGTCATACACATAAATCAAACTTAAGATAGAGTAAAATCAATCCTTAAGAGAAGAAGTAATGTTGAGTAAATGTTTGTGCTAATTAAAATGTTCAACCCAACTTTTTTGAAGCATAGAATATGACCTCTAGCTCTATAACAACTCTACCCTTGTTATTATATTCCTTCGGGTATGTGCTGTCCACTAATCCTCTGCAGTGAAGAAACAATAAGTGAAGCATAAGGTCAAGGGAGAGGCCTACTAGAAGCATCTACTCTTCATCCCGGGGTGCTCCAGTGATAAAGTTCGAACCGCAATATGCACACTAAACAAGATGTGCTAGCATCACAATTAAAGGTTCACTTCAAACCGTTGGAGAAGGAAAGAACATGGATGACCCCTTCCTCAAGAGATATCAACTCAAGAGGTGCAGTTCTCAAGGTCTCTACCTTTGAGATAAAATGAAGCACCGAAGGATTAAACATGACAAGAAGTCCTATTCAGAGGACTTAAAACACCGAACCCTCGCCAAGGAGGTAACTTGGTAGTTATCCATATTTCCCATTTTAGCATTGCACTAGTTTTTCCTTTAGCATATTTACTTTTTGCATAATCGGTTCTTGTTGCATATTTACTTTCCGCATCGCATTAGAAAAGAAAATAATTTTGTCTTGCATTGCATCTAGAAAATGCTAAGCCCCATGTGAATAATTTTGTGGTGCGACGGCCCATAAAGATATCCACTGTGGTGGCATAAAAATAAGTTTTCATCTTAGTTGCATTTTTTCTGTCTACATACCATAAAATATAAAATTGCAAAAAATATTAAGATCCTCCTGAAAAGATTTTATGTTAAGAAGGTTCTAGACATCCAAGGCTTAAAGGGTTATCACTAATGCTTAATCGGTTCCACAAGCTTTGTTGTCTATTTGAGCCCGACGTAACTTAAAGGATCAAGAAGAGCTAACGAGGCGAGAAGGACGTCCTGTCCCTTGTCGGAGTCTTTGTCTTCAACGATCGCAAAGTGCTATCTCTGACCATTATCCCCGACACTCCGGGAGGGGCAAGACGCCTTCACCGCCGATCGGCAACACCAACGAGACTACGTCAACATCCGGCTTGGGGAGAGCACCCCTTGTATCCGGCTAAGTATCACTAGCTTATCTATCTATCTATCTATTTGTTAATTTGCAAAATAAAATAGAGGAGAGTATGTGAAAAGTCACTGCTAAAATGAACCCTACTGAGAATAAGCTCTTATATGGAAATGATGAATAGTTGCTCTGCCGTAATTCCTTTCAAGTACCTAGTTTTCAACCTTGCACTCTCCCGAGTTTTGGACACAACTGTTTAGATTTGAGATTTACTCGAACCCGAAACTTGTGGGTAGCGAATGCTTGATCTAAGTCTAGGTAGTTGACGGATATGATATGGAAAAGTTTTGAGTCTTTGTCCATCTTGTTCCTAGAGATGCTAGAGTTCGGAGAGTTTATCTTTTAAAATCTTAAAATTCCTGCATGATGAGTTCTGTATGACGAGAGTTCAAAATTCCTACCACGGCCATACATTCATGCTTGCTAGATTAGGAAAACTCATCTATTTATATAGATCATATTGTAGGCTTGAGTGTAGTCTTTATAGGCATTGGGTGTGGTTATCTTGTGGACCCATAAGGAACCGTCATGCGGTTAAAGTCAATACTATGTGCTCTCCATCCATTGATCTATGCTACTTACGTCCTCGAAGCAAGCACCCATTTTATAAATACTACATTCATTACGTGCCACCTCTCGTCCCTAGAAGTACCACCTACATATAGATCCACATCCACCACATATTGTCTTGTCTCTAGCACGGAGATACGCGCTTATCTTGCTCCTACCCCGGGAGTACGCATCCATCCATCCATCCATCCATCCACAAAATACATACGCCACTCATTTCACTTCATCCGAAAAGGTTCTACTCCTATCCGGGAGTGAACATCTAGAAATAATCATCGCCATTCCATTTGCCTACATAAAAGCTCTAGTCATTATCATTTCAAGTTATACACTCCCGTTGCTAAAGTTTCGTTTTCGGAGGATTGGTTGCTCTAAAAAAAAAAAAAAAAAAAGAAGAAAGAAAAAAAAGAGAAAGAAAGAAAGAAAGAGTAGCCAAGTCCCTCCTTTCAAGAAGTTCAAGGTTTCCGAATAAAGGGAGTCATGTTATCCCTAAAGGAGCAAGTGTAGAAATAGATGTTCGCCAAGTGATCACCCCTCATAATCATTTCCTTATCATCATCATCTTATCATTCATCCCATTTCCTCCTTCACATGCACATATGACTTTATTATTATTTTAGTTCCTGTTGGATCCATGGTTTAAGCTGTGCAATATATGCAAGTGAGTTTGAGTGTCTCCCCACCTATAAGCTCCACATAAGCCTATTAGAAGTAGGGTGAGAGAGAGAAGGCAATCTCACTATGCCTTAATTCCACAAATACCACATATTCTGAGAGAAGAGAGAAGGCATGCACTACTCATGCCTTGGAGAGGATCCAGAAATACCACAAATGAGAGACTTGAAAGGGTCATACAAGGAAACTCTGAGTTTTATTTGAAAATCTTGCAAAAACTCCGGAATAATAGTTGATCAAAGAGTGAGAAACATAGCGCTTGACTTGACCATTCTGTCTTTCAACTGCTCAAGACCCGAGTGACGGCTACAAGCCCCATGGTGAAAGGTAATATGAGTAAGTTTTGAGTCAGAATAGTTCACTCTAATCCGAAGGAGAGTTCTTGTTTGAATGCATGTGTACTTTTGAGGCGTGAAAGCATTGTAGCAACTCCTGATCCATCACTGAGTTTATCTTTGCTCAGAGACGAGCAAAAGGTAAGCTTGGGGGAGTTGTTGACGGTCGTTAAGTGCCAATTTCTACCGTTAACTAGACATGAGAAAGGACTAAAATATGTTCACCAACTAGATATAGGGGTTATACCGACGTAATTCCACGAGTTTTGGTTAATGTTTTCACGGGGTGTCGGTGAAAATACCCAAGGAAGGCCCACATGTCGGGTTTACATAGAGATAATCGGGAACCGGTGAAAATTCTGTCTGGAAGGTTCGAGAAGGCTCGGACCAAACGGGAGCCCGAACGGGCTCGGTGGAGAGTCGGCCGACTCCCCACC
The DNA here is from genome assembly GCA_018135685.1 of Themeda triandra. Lineage (NCBI taxonomy): Eukaryota > Viridiplantae > Streptophyta > Magnoliopsida > Poales > Poaceae > Themeda > Themeda triandra. The sequence goes on from JAENPR010000787.1 coordinate 130,709, forward strand.
TTGGTCGGCCGACTCACCGGTTCAGCCAATCGGCGTCGGCCTCACGGATCCTGTTCCACCGCCTTTGAGGATGAATAATAATCGTCCGTTTAGGTCGGTTTGATCCGAGGGCTGCGGTGCATCCTAGGGGGCTATATAAGCGGGGCCCCCGGCCCCTGGAGGAGGCATCCCATGAAACCCTAATTCATTATTTCCGAGAGAGGATCGGGTGAGAGGGGTCCCTTGAATGGATCTCCTCCCTAGAGCCTAGCATTCAAGATAGATAGAGAGAGTATAGGGTGGAGGTAGAGTTGGAGGAAGCCCGGCATGTCGGTGTCTCCTCTCCGGTTGTACTGCGGGATCAAGTCTCCTAACCCGAGGATTGGTTCTAGGATCATTACGCAATTCAACTTCGATACTAGTAAGTTCTTGTTATTATTGCTCTTTGGTCTATGAGTTTACTTTATTCGCTTCCGGTTGGGAATAGAGTAATCGTTCGTAGCGTAAGCGTGGTGCTTGGGCTAGGTTCACTCGTAGATGCTCCCTATCCGGCCGGAACCGTGGTAGTAGCGGGGAGATGACAGTCCCTTTGTTACCTTTGTAATCCACTTCCCGTCGGTAGGTAAGGTAGGTCCAAAAGTGCTAGGTTAAGCATCCTCTGTGGTGTCTTTTCTTAGGTGCTCCCATAGAGTAGTAGTTGCAAAGCTTGCCATAGGTTGGAAGGAGGCTGTGGTAGTAATCCTCTCTATATCGCTCATTTACCTTGTTTGTAGCTCAGGGGTTAAGTATAGACTTGGGTTAGTCAGATGCACGTTTTCTCCTAGCGGATAAATAAATAACGATACTCTGGAATATCTCCCGGGTGAAGTGCTCACCGATATCCGTGCGCTTGCGGATTATTTCTCTTTGATTCTTTCGTGTGCGTATCTAGTATCAACACCAGCCGGGCATCCCAAGCACCCGGGGCTCAGCCTTGGAAGGGGTCTCCCCGACCACCAACCTGGGCCGAGCCACCCTGGGTGGAAGGCGGCGGCCAGAGAAGAGGAGAGAGGCCGGCGGCGGCTCATAGGCCTCTTCCTCGTCGGAGACGTCGGAGCAATAGCCGTCTGCCCACCTCTCCGACTTGCTCCGCCCTGTGGACATTGGGTGGAAGGGGGTGGCCAAGGGGGAGAGCTGCTTACCAGCAGAGGATGAAGATGTAGCCATCGGGGACGGAGCGACCGGCGGCCGGCCGGCCGGCGGCGGGTGCCCTGGCCACGGCTACAGGGGAGCCTGGGGGGGCGGCGAGGTGGCAGCAGGTTCCATGGAGGTCGGCGGCTGACCAGGGGACGCCCTGGCGGCGGCGCCGCCCGCGCGGCAGCCGGAGCCGACCCCGGAGTCGCCGGCGGGGACGCAGTTACGTCCGGCCGGGAGTTGGCGCAGGGCGCCCCGACGGCGGCGGTCTGGGAGCTGGTGGAGGCAGCGAGGAGGCTGACGGGCCCGCGGCGGCCGGCGGCTGGGCCGGGGAGGCGCCGGCGGCGGCGCAGTCCGCCCGGCGGCCGGACCCGAGCACGGGGAGCACCGCCTTCCGCGAAATAATGGGAGCGGGATAGGGGGCAAGAGAAGCCGGGGAGGGGTGGAGCGGGTAGAGGAGAGGGCGGGGGAGCGGGGCGTCGGCCTGATCTACCGGGTGGGGGCCGGACGGCCGGCCATCCTCGCCGGCGGCGGCGCCGGGCGACGCGGGGCTGGGGCTGGGGTGTGCGTGGGGCGAGCGAGTCGATGGATCCGGAATTCGACCCCATTGCCCAGTTATGACTAAAGTTATGGTGTGTTTGATTTGAGAAATGTGAAGTAATATCATATTCTCACTCCTTGTCTATTTGTTTGGTTTGTAGGTTGGAATGAATTGATCCATTAGCACTCCGTTCATCACAAACCAATATTTAGTATAACCATGAGGAATGGAATTATTCTGCCAAATTTTGTGATCAGCTTATGATAGACTACCTCGTCTAAAACGAAATGGATCCTCAAACTAACCACCCTCTATCTAAAGTCATAAAGCAGGGTCTTGTTTTTGGCCCCTTTCAATAGTGCGTGGATGCGCTAGAGCCAGTAAAACAAAAAATAGTGGTTTTATCGGTTCCTATTTTTTTCTTTCTAAGAAGGGAAATAAAAATGTTTCTTGGTACAATGTACGAATGAGCCAGAGCATTTGGCCAGGGCTGCACCGACCGTGGCCTAGGTGAAGATGGCCTACTTCTAATTTTTCTCTGCCACTTGTTGGATCAATTTGAACACCATAACAGTCATCAGTGATGAAACAATAGCATGTGATTTAACTAGGGATGAAACGGATAGTGGTGTGTCACAAGTTCTTTTTCTCCACAAAATAATTTCTTGGCACGTCACTTTAGTTAATTTGAGAAATTTTTGGATCAAACCGCCCCCCCCCGCCACACAGTACCAACTGTACAGTATGACTTAACTATGAATGTTCTGCAAGTACTTAGTGAACCGTGCACTCTTCGTCAAGCAAATGAAGAAAAAAAAACATAGAAAAAGGTCCACTTGCAGTTTAGGTGCTGGGAGATGAGGTGGAAAGGCGTGTTAAAGAGCACATTCATATCTAGGCCCTTTTGCTAGTATTTGGTGAGCATTGGTCAAGCTAAGAAAAGTGGTATGGCAAAATAAAGAAAAGTTCCCACTTGCGGTTGAGGTACTGATTACTGCTGAGATGGAAAGACGTGTTGGGCACTCATAGTGCAGACTCTACCATAGAGTCTAAGACTATTTATTACCCTTCTATTTATGGTACTTTGCTGATGTGACGGTATATTTATTGAAGAAAGAGGGAGAAAAACCAAGACTCCAAGTCTTATTTAGACTTCAAATTCACAATCTTTGAGGTAATAAATAGGTTTAGACTCTATGATAGAGTCTTGCATTATAAGTGTCCTTGAGAGCATATTCATATCTGCCATTTGCGAGTCTTTGTCGGTTAGGCTTTCCAGGAAAATGCAGAAAAGGAGTACTTGAAGTTCCTGTTTTTTTTTTTATTTCCTTTATTTATGCTAAGTTTTTTGGCGAGTGGCATACTTTATTTGAGGCTTAAGATCACTTTTGGATGTTACTGACCTTTGTCAATAGGAGGACAAACAAGTCTTCAATGTTAATAGGAGGTGCTGGACAATGTGGTTTACGACACTCATAATGCAGAAACTATGTCGGTTTGTATATTAATTGCACTGCCACGTAAGCAATTTGCTAATGTGGCAAGTGAGTCAGTGAGGAGAGAGAAAAAAAACCCCAAGAAACCATTTCTAACTAAGAAACTGGGTCTTCACGCTTATCGATGGACAAGAAACTACTCTAATTGCGTTGAGAGAGCAAATATGATTTATATCACTAGTTATGTCCTATGTTATAAAAAGCCTTGCATTGGGAAGGATAGTTTTTTAGTATGATGTCATATGTAATAGTTTCTTACATTGTGAGTGCCCTTGTAAGAGATGGAGTTAGTTTTCTACTGATGCAGCCAAGTTTTTTAGGTATTATTTAGGGGGATTCATTAGTTACGACATTGGACAAAGCTATAAAGGTGTGACGATAATTGTAATGAACATTCCAATTTATCCTGATTAAATTGGATTATCATCATCTAGCCAACCTAGCTTAAGCGTAATTATCCTGATTAAATTGGATTTACTTGAGTAGTCGCCTATTTAAATCGTTCCTTCCTTAAATCGTTCCGCCTTCTGCAAGAAAATGTTCCCGAAGGTTCCGGAGCCGCTGCTTCCAAGACCGGCCCCTCCTCCAAAACAGGCCAGCAAGCCGAGGACCAGAGAAGCTAGAAGGAAACTAGCTTCCACCCGCTCCAGCCTGCGTCTGGCCACTCGTCCTTCCTCCACGCCGGTGGCACAGCGTGCCTAGCTCCGGCTCATGCATGACCTGGAGTTCATCAATGGCAAGTCATCGGCGACGGATGCAACCATCACCGAGTACATTGACAGTTTTGGACAGGACCTTCCTGACAAAGCGATCAAGGCACTACGGACTATGGCGAAGCTTGATAACATTGAGCACTGCAAGGCGCTAGCTGCAATTGCGGCGGAATTAGGGGCAAACATGGCGGAGGTCCCATGATAGTGCAGCTAATAGATGCACTTTGGTTGTTTTTAGAACGTGAGTAGTCAGTTTTATTTTTTTCCATACATAGTTTGACAGTCTGTCAAACCTAGGAGGTTGTTTGTTGCGCTGCCTGCGTATGTAATTCTCCTTCTCCTTATTAATATAAGCCGGACTTGATCCGGATCTTTCAAAAAAAAAAAGATTCATATCCACGGGCCAACGTGTCACTAACCTATAGGGATAGAGCTTTATTAAGACAACTAGGCCATGTAGCACCCTAATTTTTTTATTTTAGAGTGTACATGGAAAACATTAAATAAAATAAATAATTTTAATAATGTAGCAGGCACCCAAGAAGTGTTACCTCCAGCAGCAGCAGCAGCAGATGTCGAGCCTCCGGCGGCGTCCGGAGGATGAGGGCCACGACCAGGAAGCACACGGGCAAAGTCCACACCTGGGGGCGGAAGCACGCTCCCCGCGACCTCCGCTAGCTCATCTGAAAAAAACCCGTCAAAAACAAAAACCAAAAGCGCAAGAAAAGAGGGAAGCAAAGACAAAAATCACACTCATGGAGAGTAAGACCGGCAGGCACCGCACGGCTGTTGATGTTCGGTATCTCCAAGGTAGAGGCCTTACCGGCGGCTGCTTTCTCAGCAAGGTACTCATTATAAGTCTTGCTCCGAAATAATTTGTGCTCAGGAATAGCAACAAATTCATCCTCGGAGACATCCTCAACCGTGTCGCGAACTTCACGAACCAAAGAAGAAGGAATTTCACCACCATCCACCTCTTCACCACCATCTACCCCTTCGTCAGCATTAGCCTCGTCATTACCTACGCCTTCACCAGCGTTCTCCTCAGAGCTAGAGAGGTCGCCAAAGACATTAGGAAAAGGTAGCACAGAGGCGGTAGAAGAATCAGCGAGCTTGGAAGCCTCAGGCGCCGGAGACAAAGCCGGCTCGACATCCAGAACATCCTTGTCAACTTCTTCTCTCGCGGGCGAAGGTCACAATGGCTAGAGGGGGGGGTGAATAGCCTAATAAAATTTCTAGCAAGAATACTAGACAACCCGATTAGATAGCAAGGCGGCAAATGTACAAAGCAAGTGCTTCGACTACACTATGCAAGCAGTCCTACCATGCAAGGCTACTCAATTCAATTGCACACACAACAACGGTGATCAAGCTACACAATGTCGGTTCACCGAAACCAACCAAGCAATTCTACCCATGGGATTTACTCTACACAATGAGTGGTTCCCGACCGACCACAACAAGCAATTCTACTATGCGGAAAGTAAGGAGGAGATGGAAGTTTATACCACCGCGAAGAGTAGAAGATGGCCAATCACCGGTGTAGAAGCCAATCACCTAGAGATGCTCAAGCACAACACAATGGAGGTCGAAGCCTTGGCAATCACAAACCAACACAATGATTTTTTACCGAGGTTCACTTGCTTCCTGGCAAGCTAGTCCTCGTTGTGGCGATGCACTTGCTTGGTGAGTTGCCCGCTCTATTGGCTCGGTGCCAAAGACCCCAATGGGGAGCCACAATCTCCACACAAGACAAGGATCCACAAGGCACGAGCAATCCACTAGAGTATCCTTTCACGAACTCCCGCGGGGAAGGATCAAGAACCCCTCACAAGAACCCGGTGTGGCCTCGAACAATCACCAAGTCGAGCTCAACCACCACCCGCTGCTCCAAACCGTCTACGGTGATGGGAATCACGGAAGAGTAACAAGAATCCACAGCCCACTCGAAGAACAAGTGCCTCTAGATGCAACTCTCAATGCAAATCACTTGTCTTGCCACTCAAATCTCACAAGAGATGCTCAAGAATGAAAGAGATGAGTGGGGGAGTGTCTCTCTAGCTCAAAGGATGCACAAGTATGTGAAAATGGCCAAGAGAGCCTCCCCAAGCCGGCCAATGGTCTATTTATAGATCCCTCCACGAAAGTAGCCGTTGCCCCCTCGGGCTGGAGCTCCACAACGCGCCGCAGCCAGCCGACCGTTGGAGCCACGTCATTCGAATCCTCAATGCGCCAGACGCTCAACAGTAACCTCGCCGAGTCCGGCGCCCGCGTCTGAGGAGAGTCCGGCGACCGTGTCCGCCACGCGTCTGTCGTGCGTCCGCCCGAGCCACTGCCAGCGCGCCCCAGCCAGAAACTTTCTGGTCGGCGTCCGGCCCGCCGTCGGACACACCACAGCCGCGTCCGGCGCTTGAGAGCCAGCCAGGCCATGCGCGAGCCCGAGCCCAAAGCCGTCGGATGCGTCTCCACCGAGTCCGGCGCCTTCGCCACCAGCGTCCGGCGCCTTGTGATCGTCATTTCATGTGTCCAATTTGCTCCAAATTGATCCAAACAAGTTCCCTTGCCTTGTGCACTAACTCCACCATGCGTAGATGTCGATCTCAAGCCTTGGAGTTAGCATTTCACTCATGAAATATCGAGCAAGGGTTAGCTCTCTAGTTACCCTCTCATGCATCATGCAAAGTCACAACTAGAGGCACTTAGGACAGCGAATGAACCGAGGAAAGCCCTCTTGATAGTCGGTTACCGATCCTAAATGTGGTCACACTTGCTAAGTGTCTCGACCACTAAACCGAAAAGCCTTATCAAGTATACCTTCACCTTGATCTCCATGGGCCTCCGTCGGAGCTCGATCACTTCACATCCTTCATGTTCATCACCGTGATCACCATGCTCCATCATCCACCATCACATTGCTATGTGTCTAACCACACTTAGAGCAAAGCATTAGCAACGTTGAGTGTCATTAATTACCAAAACCAAACCGGAGCTTTCAGGCGCCCTCCGCCAACTCAGCAGAAGTCTCTGGAGACATAGACTGTATCAAGGCCTCCGTCTCGCCGTCCACATTCTTTTTCTTCTTTGTGGCGGCTTTCAGAACGCAAGTGCGCTTATGCTTTGATGTCTCCGCCTTTATAGTAGCCGCGGCGGAGACAGCCTTCAATGCTTTCAGCTCCAATTTCCAAAGAACCTTCACAGGAACCGGATGCTCGGAATAAGGAATTTGCAGTTCCTCGAAGATACAATTCAGCCGAGGCATTAAACCGGCCTCCGATTTGCGTGCAATATATTCGCGTTTCGACACCTCACCGATCTGGTCGCAAACTTTCCTCTCAACTTGGTTCACAAAGTTCGTCTTTGTCTCACCCTCGGGCAGCTTCAGGCCAAAGACAGGACAAGGGATCCCCGCCACACCGCCAAAAACAGGTAGTTCCCTACGAACAATCTCAAAATCAGGCCTCACCTTAGCCAATGGCTAGCATTGTGCAGCAACAATCTCCTCCAAAAGATCACGACCACCAGAATACTTGCAGGCCATAGCGAAAGCTTTGGTGCATGACTTCCGTCGCGCCAGGGCTTCAGCATCAGCAGGGGCCTTGGGCTTCAGGCAGGTATAAGGATCCATTGGAGACATAGTAGAACCCAAAGGGTACCGAGACACCTTCTCACCGTTGTCCATAGTATAAGTAACGCCTTGGGTTTGCACATAAAACCAATAATCCATCCAGTCATACGGCTCCCATTTCTCTTTCTGGCACCAAGAAATTTCCAAGAGTTCTTTCTGATGCCTTTTTGCATGAAAGTGCAGGCGCTGAACTGAGCCTTTATCTTTTCTAGGCCAAACTGCCTAGGCTGCTTCTGGAGCTCATAGTAGTCAACAAAGGTATTCACATCAGTCTGTCCTCCGTAGGACTCCACCGCCTAGACAAATTTGCTAAGATTTAGAAAAACATGGGGTGTCAAGTGATGAATCTGGGCATCAAACTCATCAAGGACCCTCCGAACAAAAGGATGGGTCAGAACCCGAAAGCCGGCAGTAAAGAAATCCCTGAAAACAACACCATAGCCTGTGGGGGGACTGGTTTGGTCTCTTTCCCAGGAACCTTAGCACGGCCAGCAGGAATAAAGCCTTGAGATTCCAGCTCTTTGATCATCCCTTGGGTCATCTTGCTAGGACCAAAATCATAGGTGATGGGAGCCATACCTTCGGAACCCTCTACAGGAACAAGGTCTCCGACGGAGGCCTCCACGTCAGAAAGATGCTCCTCCAGATCTCTAGCCTCCGTGGAAGCAAGCATACACTCCTCGAAGATGTCGGCCCAATCCCGGACTCCAACTTTCTGAAGCTTGGAATAAGGGCCGCTATACTTATGTCGGAGACAGAGTCGACGACGCGGAGGCGCCACGATTTTTAGTCGGAGAAAAAAGGTGGAAAAGCAGGAAATCTTAGAGAGCGCTGGCGGCGAAGAGAGGAAAAGTGTACGGGGAGTGTGAGTCGCTTTCACCGCCCCCCTTATATAGGGGTTGGACCGCCGCCTAGGGCAACAGCCGCGTCGGTTCACCAACGGGCAAAAAATCCAACGGTCATGGTTGCATAAATAAAAATCCGACGATCCAAATGAAAACCGGCTCACACAGTAAAACACCAAACTTTCGGCCCAGCAAAAACGGGCCAGGGGGGCACAACCTCCGCCGGCCTGAGCAGATTGATGGCTAAGGCCCGCCCCTATCCCTCAAGGGGGAATGTTGGGAACAGGAATATGATGGCGGAGGCTAAAAGGCCCCCCTCACGAAGGCGGGTGATTAATCAAACATGTGTTCCCATCTTATCTTTGAATGCAGGCATTAGACAGCGACCAGGCGGAGGTATCCCCTGCCACATCCAGCGGAGGTCAAGCGCTGGACAGCGGAAGCGGTGGCCTCTGCAGCGGAGGTCTCCGTGTCGGCAGCGGTGACCTCCGCTTAGGCAGCGGAGATGACGAGCGGCTTCTGAGGCCAGAGTCTCCGCCCCAACAGCGGAGACGTGAGGTCGCCAGCGGAGGTCATCGTGCGCCACGAGAAGACGTGATGCCGGTCAGCGAGGAGTCTCAGAAAGCCCACGAGGAAGGGGGCTGTGCATGCTCGGCGGCCCATTAGGCGTTCTTGGGCCGCTGGGCAGCTCAGGCGGCTGCCAGCCCATGAAGATTAACTCCGCGTGAGAAGACGGTGGGAGCCATCCCGGGCCCACATGTAATAGGGACCAGAATTAGGGTTTCAACTTTTTCCTAGGGGTCTTTTGGTCTTTTCAATCTTAAGGAGCTGGGTCACTATAAAAGGGGCTCTCCCGCCCCTGTTGTAAAGAGAGTTGTCCCTTGGTAGTTATGGTTTCACCTACCCAGGACTCAATTAGTATCCTACATTTATTATTAATTTAAATCTGCTTTGGAACCGTGTTCCAACACTCACAACTGTATTGTTCATATGGCTAACAGGATCATTGCCAACCACTGAATTCAAAATATTTCTTTGCTTCACAAGGACATCAAACATCTTCTTAATTCTCTTGATCTTTTTGGCAGCCTTGCATTGAAATATAAGTGATTTTGGTTTTGCGTGCAGGTATTTGGACAGAAATCCAGCATCAGCATCAGCTTCATATTTTTCAGCCTTTAATTGGAATTCATCCACAGCATCCTCAACCTCATAAACAGCTTCTTTCAACTTTTTGAGGAATGGAGCATCCCCCATAGCTCTGTCTCCTGCTTCTTCCAGCCGTTGATTGATCTCCAGAGCTAGATCTTGGAGTTCCTGGAGGTCCTTTTCGACACCCACTATAGAGCTGTATTTTTTTATGACAAGTGGAGCTAACTTGTTGCACACAAGCTTCAAAGTTCCAGATGCTGCTGCAGACACTGCAGCAGCTTCCATTCCAACCATGTTTGTTTAAGTGCCCAGATTTCCTATAAATTGAATTTTGGAAGTAAGCAGGCTTTTTCTTTGTAAAGCAAAAGAGACATACAATCTGTTTCCCATATTCTGACCTATATGAAAACAAGTGTAGCCTCTTGATTGATGAATGCTGCTGAAGTGGGGCTTCTTAATTTGCAGGCATACCTTCGGAACCTTCCTGTCCCTGCCATCACAAGGAGTAGCCGAAAGAGGAAGAGATCAATGGGATTATCACGAACACTTGGTGGTAGGACTACAGAAAGGGAGAGACCAGCGAGTGCTCCAAAACAAGAGACTCTGAGATCAGATGGGGTTTTCTTCTAGGCAATTAATGAAGAAACATAACTAGCCCCGCCTTGCATTGCATCAATCAAATAGGGAAATGAGAGGTGAAAAAGTTAAAGATGAACATACCATACTAGAGCGCCAAGTAGATCGAGAAGAATCAACAGCTCTGTCTTCAGTACTACCTCTGAAGGGTCTGAAATTACTGGTGTAAGCAGAAAGATTAGAAGATGGTGGCTTCCCGGCTGGAGTGCAAACTGTATGTCATATTATTCAAGTAGAATAGCATCCGACATCTCCCAACTATGCAAACAATGAAGAGTCTGATGTACAAGCAATGAAGCAGTCGGAGCTGGATCTGCACTAGAACGAGCTATCTGTGAAGAGTCTGAAATTGCAGGTGTACGCAGAAAGCGTAGAACGAGCTGGAGTGAGTGCAATGCAAACTGGATGTCATAAATCACAAGAATAATATAATAGTGTAGAAATACCTGGATCTCAGAGCAGATATGCAGCTGCTTTTGTCTCTGGCGTCCCCAATTGCCGCTCTCCTCACCTCACCAGAGCAATGTGTGTGCAAGCAAATCGGATCGGAACTGGATCTGCACAAGGAAGGCGCAACACTGAACTTACTTTGAACGAGCCGGCCCCTGGATTGGACCTAGATGGCCCGGCTTCTTGTGAAGTTGCCTACTACTTTGTGAAGTTGCTAAGCAAGTGCTGGGCAGAAAATGCTGGAGGCGGCTCCCAGTCTGAGAGGCGGATACGCGGAGTCAAGTCCAACAGGTTTTTTCCCCAACCGTCTGGCCAGCCATGCATTATCCACCGGCTCATCGTGTTCCAAGATTCGTGCCGGACCTTTCCCCTCTCATTCCCGATCCTGCTTCTGACTCGTTCAATTCCCATCCTTCCTCCTACTCTATTCCCATCCGTACGTCATCTACCTCCGCTCTCCTCTCCGTCGCCCCATGTGCCGCCTCTCTCTCTTCCATCTCTTCCTCTCTCTCTCTCCTCTTCCAATCCACCGCCTTCCCTCTCTCTCCCTCTCACCGTCTCTCTCCCCCGCTCTCCTCTCCGTCATCTACCTCCGTCTTCCATCTCTCCTCCTCTCCCCGTCTCTCTCCCCTTCTCTCTCCTCTCCGAGTCGTCTTCTCCCTCAGATCCGACGTACATCCGTCTCTCCCTCTCTCATCTCTCTTTCAGATCCGACACTGGACTTGCTCTCCCTCTCTCCGTCTCGCTCAAGCACGAGATGAAATTTGTGATTTTTTTTAGCTCAGGCTCGAGATGAATTTGTGTTTTTTTTCTCTGAGTACTCTTTTTTCTCTTAATCGGCATTTGTACGCATCTTCCAGTCACTACTAGATCCAGTCGTAGATCCCATTTGTGTTGCTGTTCTATATGCATTTGATTTTTTTTTCAATCTTCTAGTTTGCATCCTCTAAATTTTTATTTTCTTCTATAATTTAATCAGGCGCCGGAGCTCAACATGTTCGTCACAAATCCCATCCTTTTTTTTTTTATTTTCTGATTTTCATTTATTGTGCATCACCTATAGCCTCCCTGGGTCTACTAGAAATTCCAATTGCCAACGTTCATTTTATACTGCCACTTTTGCAGATATTCAAAAAAAAAAGTTAGGTTGTAGATGTACTCGTTTTGTTCAATCTGAATGCTGCTTTTGTATTGTAGAGCTGTTTATTTCAGATCGAATGAGTTTGACTAATTGTGCAATATGAATAGATGAGTACTTCTGTGTATGATAGAAAAAGTAGCTTTTGACTGTACATGTGCTTATTTTGTTGCATCTGGATGCTACTTTTAGTGGATAGAACTTTTGACTGATTCCTAATGAGTTAAGTTATTCAGTGTCAATTTTTATTTTATTATTAGTGACCTATATCAGTAACGTTCAGTTTTCCAGTATTATGCTTTCCAGTATTTTTACTTCCTTAGAATATCAACAAATTTAGAAAAATATTATAATGAAAAAATAAAGATAATTGGTATAGCTTTGTGTTCTCATTCTAGTTTCATTTCCTTTTTATGTAAAATCCATTTGTAATGAAAACTAACCTGCGTTCTGCGGTCCAATGTCAGTGCTGGGGTCCTGCCTATCACTATCATGTTCCATGCTTCTCAAACAACCCAACAATGCTGAATGTTGGCTCATATTAATGTTGTTTGCTTTAATCGCCCAATTGTCGAGTTTGCATTTCAACTCTTGTAGCACCTTGCCATTGCTTATATTGATAATTTTTTTGGACACTAGTTAAGATTTCAAAAAGAATCTAATTAGTCTTACATGCTTTTCAGATCTGAGAGTAGCAGTAGTACAATGATATCTGAATGTGCACACCTCACCCTTTTCTTTTATTTTCTGGTTCAGCTTATCCGTGTTCCTTATATATATCACATTGTCATCTCCAATCAACTGTCAGGTATGAAAGCACATTGGTAAGAGATGTCCACAAACCCAATCAAATTTGCTATGCATAGTTTCTTCAACATCCTATTTAATGGCCTCATGGCTGCCATATGCATTGGTGTTGTGGTATATATCTGAGGACATAACCGTGTCAATTGATACCTTTGCCCAAAATGATGATTTTTTCCTGTTGTTCAATCAGACTTTATTGCTTTGCCTTTGTACCTCATGGGAAAATGCCTTTTTTGTAGCCTATGCGCACTGCTCATATGGGTTCGCTTTAACAGAGCCAGTCTTTTTCGGATTTCCTGATAGTGTGATTAGCTTTCTAATACCGATATTACCGTTGCATTGTTTCTCTCTACAAAATATCTCATTTATCTACTTTGTGGACAATGGTTCTAATGTGTTTTGGGGTCTCTTGTTGTAGTGGTAACATTTTTAACCCAAAAGATGCTCACCATACATTTCATATGCAGTGGTACTTGGTGGTCACTCCACAACATGTCCACATGTGTACAGCTCTGCAAACCTAAACTCTAATTGCTCGAAGATTTAATTTGCATATTGTCTTTGTCTTCTACATAGTTTTCCTTGTTTTGTTATGCTATTCTATATTCTTGGAATATTTATGGTTGTAGAAAATAGACATCTAGGCCTAACCCATAGTTAGTACGCTGACATATTTATGCCTTTATATAGGCAAACAATGACCATTTTTTTTACTCCTGAGGATAATCACGCTTCCTTTCTTCCTTGAATTCTTTTTGTTTTCTTTATTGCCATGCCCTTCCAACAACCTGTTGCTGAAAGTTTTGTTTTTCTACATTGTTGATTCCATCGAACTGGAACACTACTGAATAATGGTGAGTGCTATTTACTATTTATACGTTTAGCCCTGTCTTTTATCAATAGTAGATAACTTTGTTGGTTTAGAGATAGAATCATTGCAATTGTGGGCAAATTCAACTGTGGAGGAGCCAGCCTCCCCAGCTATTGACACAGACATGTTCTGCTCCCGAGTCTTAGCAAGATGGCCTATCCACACAATCCAAAAAATTTACAGCATTGATCACCTTTATAAAATTGCTTCTGTTTTCATTGGTCTAGACACGTCTTCTGTACTCTGATTAAATCTTAATGAAGCGCTAGATCCATAAAGGTATATCCTATTTAATTAGTGAGATTGTTGGTGAAAGAATTTTGCCCTTCGTTTATGAAAGAAAATTTACATAATATTCTAACTCTTAGTTGTGCCTTTTTGCATTACATGTGATTAAATGTAAACTAACCATATATCCATCTGTTAATTTCCTCTAGGTAAACTAACACCTTACATGGCTATCCACCTCACCATCACTTATCTGTCCTGCATTAACATGTCTTTTTGTCCTCACTTCAGGCCGGTGTTAACTAGAGCCCTGTTGCCCGTACTACAATGTGATGACGATTCTAACATTTCACTTGAGTTTCTTAATCCCAGGAGGATGGTTTGCAAAATCTGGATCTGGGAGGACTTGCTGTTTCCTAGCTCCTAGATGCATTTTCCAATGTCGTTCTCATCACTGAAAAAAAAGACACCCTGATCCAGCAGCTGAGTACGAAGGCAAAGCATTCTAGGCAAAGCATTCTAAAAAGACACCCTGCGGTATGCCACCTTAAGTATATTTAATCCTTAATTTGTTCTCTAGGGCAAGTTTCACTTGTTCTTATGCAATTGCAGTTTGCAGTAGAAGGCTAGAATCCATCGCCTGTAACTGTAATCCTATGTCGTGCCCGTATTAAACATGATCACGTGTGTAAACCAGTTTGGAAAATGTATTGGAAAGCGTGTGAAAGATCTATTGGAAATAAAAAAAAAGTAGAATAGAAAATGTTGATGAGCGTTGGTGAAAATGAAATTTATAGAAAATAGTTTATATAGATACTAGTATTTATTATAGTACTAAATAAAAAAGATACTGTTACATTAAAAATATGCCGAGTTCAATTAATTTATATATAGATACTAGTATTTATTATATTACTAAATAAAAAACATTAATTTCATAAAAAACACATTCTCATATTATATTTAAATCAAAGTACTAAATAAATGTAGTAAAATAAAAAGTTAATAGTAATAGTTAAAAGTTGAGAAAAGAGTATTGACACGGTGGGAGTTTGTTTACTTTAGAGAGACATGTGAATGATTAATGAAAAATTAATAAATGCAGCGTACAATATATATATTAAGAAAATGGATAAAAGGAAAAAACAAAGCGAGAGGGAGAGAGTGCTTATGTACAGCCAAAATGAGAGAGAGAGGTGTGTGTATGGTACAGGCTGGCAAACTGAAGGAGAGGAGAGAGAGTGACTGCGCATGGTACAACAGAAAAAGGTGGGAATAGGAGGGTGGAATGGGAGAGTAGGACACAATGTTGGAAAGAGCAGGGAATGGGAAGGGTGGGAAGCGCGCACAGATCTTGACGTGATCTTGACGCGCCAGATAATGCATGGCGGGCCAACCGGTTGGGGTTCTGTGATTCTCGACAGGTTTTTTCCCCAACCGTCTGGCCAGCCATGCATTATCCACCGGCTCATCATGTTTCAAGATTCGCGCCGGACCTTTCCCCTCTCATTCCTGATCCTGCTTCTGACTCGTTCAATTCCCATCCTTCCTCCTACTCTATTCCCATCCGTACGTTATCTACCTCCGCTCTCCTCTCCGTCGCCCCATGCGCCGCCTCTCTCTCCTCCTCTTCCAATCCACCGCCTTCCTCTCTCTCCCTCTCACCGTCTCTCTCCCCCGCTCTCCTCTCCGTCATCTACCTCCGTCTTCCATCTCTCCTCCTCTCCCCGTCTCTCTCCCCGTCTCTCTCTTCTCCGAGTCGTCTTCTCCCCTCGATCCGACGTACATCCGTCTCTCCCTCTCTCATCCGTCTTTCGGATCCGACACTGGACTTGCTCTCCCTCTCTCCGTCTCGCTCAAGCACGAGATGAAATTTGTGATTTTTTTAGCTCGGGCTCGAGATGAATTTGTGTTTTTTTTTTCTCGAGTACTCTTTTTTCTCTTAATCGGCATTTGTACGCATCTTCCAGTCACTACTAGATCCAGTCGTAGATCCCATTTGTGCTGCTGTTCTATATGCATTTGATTTTTTTCAATCTTCTAGTTTGCATCCTCTAAATTTTTATTTTCTTCTATAATTTAATCAGGCGCCGGAGCTCAACATGTTCGTCACAAATCCCATCCTTTTTTTCTTTTCTGATTTTGATTTATTGTGCATTACCTATAGCCTCCCTGGGTCTACTAGAAATTCCAATTGCCAACGTTCATTTTATACTGCCACTTTTGCAGATATTCAAAAAAAAAAGTTAGGTTGTAGATGTACTCGTTTTGTTCAATCTGAATGCTGCTTTTGTATTGTAGAGCTGTTTATTTCAAATCGAATGAGTTTGACTAATTGTGCAATATGAATAGATGAGTACTTCTGTGTATGATAGAAAAAGTAGCTTTTGACTGTACATGTGCTTATTTTGTTGCATCTGGATGCTACTTTTAGTGGATTAAGTTATTCAGTGTCAATTTTTATTTTATTATTAGTGACCTATATCAGTAACGTTCAGTTTTACAGTATTATGCTTTCCAGTATTTTTACTTCCTTAGAATAGCAACAAATTTAGAAAATATTATAATGAAAAAATAAAGATAATTGGTACAGCTTTGTGTTCTTATTCTAGTTTCATTTCCTTTTTATATAAAATCCATTTGTAATGAAAACTAACCTGCGTTCTGCGGTCCAGTGTCAGTGCTGGGGTCCTGCCTATCACTATCATGTTAATAGTTAAAAGTTGAGAAAAGAGTATTGACATGGTGGGAGTTTGTTTACTTTAGAGAGACATGTGAATGATTAATGAAAAATTAATAAATGCAGCGTACAATATATATATTAAGAAAAATGGATAAAAGGAAAAAACAAAGCGAGAGGGAGAGAGTGCTTATGTACAGCCAAAATGAGAGAGAGAGGTGTGTATGGTACAGGCCGGCAAACTGAAGGAGAGGAGAGAGAGTGACTGCGCATGGTACAACAAAAAAAGGTGGGAATGGGAGGGTGGAATGGGAGAGTAGGACACAGTGTTGGAAAGAGCAGGGAATGGTAAGGGTGGGAAGCGCGCACAGATCATGACGCAATTTTGACGCGCCAGATAATGCATGGTGGGCCAACCGGTTGGGGTTATATGATTCTCGACTCCAGTCGCCTTGTGCGAAAAGAGCTCCTGAGTGAGAGAGTCGCCTTGTGCGAGACCGCCGCCGGCCCCCTGCCTTCTCCCCGGCGAGCTCGTCGGTGACAGGGCAGGCAGGCCGGGCCCCCCTCCTCCTTCCTCGCCCCTCTATCCCTCCTTGTAATATTCTCTAGTGGAATAAGCTCCTTCATGGGAGCCGTAATGGAACACGACGGAGACGGAGACGAAGCCGATGAGGTCAACATCGATCTCCACGACGGCGAGCCACTCGAGCTGGCTCTGCTGCTCGTCATGGCGGGATCTTCCGCAGCTTTCCTCCTCATCGGCATGCGACGATGGCGGGTACATGGCGGCCTGACCTGCCTTCCGCAGAACCGGACCGTAGCTGGTGGCGTCGTGTGCCACCGCGACGGTGATGGCGAGGGCTCGGCTCAGCTCCCCTGCAACCTTGACATCAAGCCGTTTGTTGCCGACGCACTCATCTCCGGCCACACGGTGGCCGTGCAGGGAAGCCGACGTGCAGGCCGTCTTTCTCGCCGGCCGCGGGGTCGGCCGCGGAGGCTGGCTAGCGCGCCACGCCCATCAGCAGCTGCCCGTCACCGGAGCCACAGCAACAACATCAAGTCAACGATCGGTGGCTCGGCTTCTGCCGGCAGCAGCTTTGCAGTCCACCTCGAAGGCGTCGGCGGCGCGTCCATGGGCGGCGACGACGGCAAGAGCATCGGGCCATCCAGAGGCTACTGGTAGCTGCGGCACGAGCTGCTGGTGCTGCCCAAGACCTGCTCCAACAAGGGCGGTCAGGGCGACGGCGGGCGGCCTTCAGTTCGCGGCTCGCGGCCTCCACCCAAAGATTCCCTTCGTCGATGCCGCGATGCTTCTGGGTGGGCTGTGGGCCGCGATGTGCTTCGCATGCAACGGCTCGTTTGATGCAGCAAGGAATCCGTCTACTCCGTGCGTGGCTCCAGGGATCCGTCTACTCCGTGCGTGGCTCCACATGCTCCATTCACTACGAGTGGACGACATTTCCTTGCTTGGTCAACATTCGTGGCCGGCACAACCGCCTGCATGTGGCACACGCAGCCTCCCTGGTGCTACGTGCCTCTCATGCGAGGGGTGGTGCTACGTGCCTCTCATGTGAGGGGTAGACGTGCCCCTGACTGCTCACTGCCGTGCGACATGCTTCAGCTCGCACGTCTTCATCTCTACGTATCTTGCAGCCTGTGGTTCAATCGTCCTCAGCTTCAACGAGACAGCTACTTCTTTGGTGCTGTTCGATGACTCCGTTTTCACCTAGGTTTTCGGTTCGAGGCAGTTGCGTTGCATAGACTCGATGAGCGCTGCCACATCATTCTGCGGCACGGAGAGGGAGATCCCGTCATCGATAACCTCGACGCGGAACCCGTCGTTGGCGTGCCTGACGGCGGCCTCGCCCTTGGCCTGCACAAGGCGGCGGTAGTTGTACTCGGTGTGCACGAAGGTGACGCGCGCGCCCCAGCCGTGCAGGAGGCGCGCCAGCTGCATCAGCGGCGCCACGTGGCCCTGCGCCGGGAACGGCACCAACACCACGTGAGGAGCCTGCGGCGGCGCGCCGCTGCCCACCATGGGCATGGCAGGCATCTGGGTTCGGCAGCCGGCGTTGGAGGGAGAGAGGCGACTGGCGTCGCTAGGGACTGATGGTGCCTGATTGATCGTGTGCTGGGAGTTGGTTTTTACTATATTGGGGGCATTACTGTATTTTGATGGCACCATGGCAGCGCCGGTTACTACCGTACGTCTGCTCGCGACCGGTCAACGGAGACAGGAACGACAGCGGCGGCGATGGGACGCACGTGTCGTCTTCTCTACCTGGTTTGTAATGAAGACTCCATCCGTCCCCAAAAGAAAGACGTTTTGAGTTTTCATATTATAAGTTTGACTTGATTTGTAAAAATTTATATCTCTAAATAATTTTATTAAAAATTAGGTTTAAAGATCTTTCCGATGATACTAATTATTTATTATAAATATTAATATATTTTAACATATAATTCCGGTAGTTATTTCTTGGAAGCGAGAAGGTCTTTCTTTTTGTGATGGAGGGAGTACTTTTGGACTGTCTGATGGCTTGGCCTTCGGCTCAAACTTTAGTTGTTTTTGTCTGTCTACTCCCGTCGTACAAAAATAAGTGTCGTTTTGGGTTTTCTGTCATAAGTTTGACTCGATTTGTAGAAAATATATATAATATTTATATCACTAAATAATTTTATTAAAAAACTAGATTTAAAGATCTTTCGATGATACTAATTACTTAGCATAGATATTAATATATTTTAACATATAATTGCTGGTAGTTTTTTCTCGGGAAGCGAGAACGACACTTATTTTGGGACGGAGAGAGTAGGTAAAGTTGTGTCATTCTATTTTTGATAATGCATATTAGACTTAAAAATATTTTTGATAACAGTAAGTGATTAACAATTGCATTATAAGTAGTGAGATTAGTGGAGCACTATGTGGAGTTTAATATTGTTCCTTCATTTCTTCCATATCCTGTTCAATTGGAAGAGGTAATGAGAGATCACAGATTGCAGGGTCGAGGATCCTAGATTGCAGGGTACGCAGGACAAATGGAAGCCAAAAAGCATGCATAGAAGCTTCTTCGCGATACAGAATAAGTATACGAAAATAAGCTACTTCGTTTTCACGATACGAAAGAAAATCAAAAGTAGTCAAATTTAAGTCATTCATGATGAGCCTTTTGTTAATAAAGCAAACCACAAAAAAATATATTCGGCGTAATTTTTTAAATAAGACGATTGGTTAAATTTAGGGTCAAAAAAGTCAAATAAACTATAATTTAGAATGGGAGGAGTGATTATTAAGAGTCATTACGTGTAAATAATATTTTCTACGGATTTAGCCGGACATAAATTAATTTGACCTTGACCACACTTAATTAGAATTCACATTAGCAAAGGCTAGTTATTAAATAGGACTAAATATTAGCTTGAGTTGAGTGGACTACTAGTTGAAGGGTTAACTATAAAATTAATTCGCATATCACCAATCACGGACCACTTTTAGAAGTCTGGTTTTCAAGATTCTTCTAGAAGCCTTTTAGATCCATGATGCATGCAGCTAGCTAGTATGGGACTTGAACTACACATCCTTCAAGAATTACGAAAACACGATACATGCCTAGAACGTCAAGTGCTTGAGGTATGAAGGGAGTACTAAATACAAATGACCTGTAGGGATTGTTAGGGATTGAAGGAACCTCGGTTACGTTCTGGCTAGTGGCTCGGGATTATAGATCATGGATTATGGATAAGAAGAAACGTGTAGGTTTAGATCCCTTCTTAGAGTTTAAGATTATAAGAGCTACTCTATATATTACATCTTCGATAAACTAGCTTAGGAAGAGTACGTACCTTAACCATTCTAGCATATAGAAAAGGTAGACTGAATCCTATATTCCAGCCTGGTTTTGTTTGGTCATCCTTTTCTTTCCTTATTTGGCCTTTAGCGGCAGCCGCCAGCCGCCCCAGTAAAGAACTGCCGCCCCAGTAAAGAAAACACAGGCAAAGGCAAATTTTCTACACGCGTGAACAATCAAAACCAAAAGAGAATCAAATTCAAAAAAAAAAAAAAAGAGAATCTCAGAGTATCATCATGCATGACTTAAAAAAGGACTCCATCGGTGCACGCGACAAATGGAAGCCAAAAAGCATAGAAGCTTCTTCGCGATACAATACAAAATACTGAGTCCTATGTCCCTGAAAGAATGACGCTATGGAAAGCGTACAAATCAAACTTTCTCAATTTTAACTAGGTTTGTAGAAAATACGTGCAACATTTATATCTCTAAATAAATTTATTTAAAAACTAGACTTAAAGATCTTTCCGATGATACTAATTACTTAGCATAAATATTTATATATATTTTAATATATAATTGCCGGCAGTTTGAAAACGTTAACTTCAGGGGAGCGAGAATAACATCTATTTTAGGACGGAGGGAGTACGCTACGATTCTCATTCTCTCTGGATCGGAGTTTCTAGAACACGGGCTCGTTAGAAAACCTCGGAATTCTATTTGTTCTTTATATACTAGCAGGGAATCTCGGAATTGCAATTTAGACTTTAAGAATTCAAATTTCATTACAGATATTCCAGGTCTTCTAGAACAGAGAAGTCAATGCCTCCCTATGATTCAAAATAGATGGAAAAACAGACAAATGAAATGTAGTACCATTTCTACCTAACTGTGTGCTCAACTTTATACTACTAATAATAACAAAATAAAAAATTAATTTATCCTAAAGATCATTGATATATAAACTAAGAAATTGCGCTAGTTTTCCCATGGGTATTTTTTGACATGAAAAATTATTTTTTATCGTTCAGATAATGTGATGAAAAATTGATTTTCTTTTAGCAAAATGTGATGAAAAATTGATGAGCAGCCGTGGGCCGAAGGGCCCGAGACCCTTATTTTGACCACATCGGGCCCATGTCGGCCCATTAACATGCCCCTCGCACTCGCATTTCTTGACCGACACCTGAGTACCTGACCCCAAACCGTAGATACCAGCCGCCGTCGGCGACGGCCGTCCGGCGTCCTCTCCTGGGCACCTCGCCGGCCGCCTAGCGAGCTAGCCGTCTTCTTGGAGATGGCAGGCCATGGCCAGCGCTTACCCTTCACTGCGCCCAATTGTGGCCACTGGTCGGGGACTGGGTGCCAAACACCGGCGGCGGCGTGCTGCCTCCACCGTCCAGTGGACTCTCGAGCCGTGGTAAGTCTTCTTTGACCTCGGTGTGGATTCCTTAAGCCAGTTGGTGTTTCGGTGGAGGTTCTGTGGTTACCAGTCTCTAGACTCTGCTAAAGTGCTATACAATCTGTCATTATTTGGCCGTTATATGTTATCTGAATTAAGTACATTGCCGGACCGTACCACTGATTCAGAATCAGAACTAGTGAAATTATACAAGTCTGTTTAAGAGTCAAGTGCTCATTGGTGGCATTCTGGTGCTGCGCCCACCTGAAAAAATAGAAGGGCACATTCACTTCTGTATTCAGTGTTTCACTTCAATTACAATGAGGATTTTTTAGCTGTAATAACTCAGTTGCGCAATAGATATACTATTTCAACCTTACGAAACTAATACTCAAAAGATAGTATAATGGCTACATGAGGCTGTACCTGTTGAACAAATTTTACCCCCTAAAGGGCAGCAAAATCACTTGTTTTCTTATTTTCTGCCTGCCATATGGTGCAAGTCCAGTTTCAGGTACAATGCTAATATGCTATGACCCACTTCCGCTAGTTCGAAGTTATATCATCATGAAAAAGTAATGCTACTGGTTTGTACTATCATCATTTATAGCTTCCATTTGGTTCTATTTTCTGCACTTGATATTTTGTTTTTGTTGCTAATTCAAATATCCAATTTCTGAAATTTTGTTATCTAATAAATCTTTTTCCTTGTAGGTGCTAGTTTGAATACTGATGGAGCCTTATGGTTCCCTATGTTCTGTCGAAATCATCCATTATTGCCTTCATGGATTCAGTCAGCAAACATACCAGATGCCACCGTCATAAGAGGTAACAGCATGCAGGAAGTTACGTTTTTTGTGGCCATCAGCCTTGGGATTCAGCTGTCATAACCTTGTGACGATTGGCACTGGTTCTCTCTCTTCAGTTCAGTGTCAAACACTGTGATATCCACTTCAAAAAAAAAAAAAAAAAAAAAAAAAAAAAAAAAAAAAAAAAAAAAAAAAAAAACTCGGCCCACGGGGGTAAGATAGCTTCGGGCATTGTGCTTAAGAAAAAGACCTTCTCACGCAGGCCAAGAAAACCCCGAACCTCCACATCCCACCCATACACAGTGGCACCGCAGCTCACGTGAGACCGGACTGGCCACAGACCTGTGCTTTGGCATGGGGCGGACGAGGGGATTTTTTTCTACCTCCGGTAGGTCGGGCAAACTCACCCACGAACGCTTAAATGCGCTCCAGCGGGGGTTCGAACCCAGGACCTCCACCACCAGGAGGGTGCAACGTGCACTCGGCTAGCCAACTGGGCTAGCGGGCACTTGCGTGATATCCACTTCTATTGGCAAAGTGGAAAGGCCTCAACTACCAGAAGGTCAAGTGCTCAACTGAGGTCTGCCATGCCATGCGCAAGAACTCTGGGATTTTTTTGCTGGCTGTGTCCACGAGTATCAAGATGCTTGCCTCTACAGAATACAATATGCATTGGGAGAATACTCAGTCAGGTACTTAGTCAAACACAAGCTCACCCGTTCAATTTCCCTCAAAAAATGCTCATCCTTCCAAACAACTACATTAATGATTATTTCAAATTTTTTTTGCGGTGCAGATAATCTATACAGACAAACTGTAGAGCCTTTAAAGTTTAAGTACTGCTTACCTAGTGATCATAATTCATAAGAATGAGGGCTCAACAGAACCCATATATTCGAGATGAAAAACTTATGTTGTAGATTGATCAGTTATGGCCACTTACTGCTCTATGCTGTTCAACAGCTTGACATGACAGTCAATTGGATACGGCTTGAAGTTGATCCCCTTATCTATAGTACAAATGACAATAGTTGATTCCTACTGATACATTTTTTTATCTCCAGTATTTCATGCACATGACAAGGCAGTGAGAACTACAATGCTAGCTTCAGTGAATTGGTGGAACAGATTTGGAACAGACCCGTCCACTCGAACGTGCCTCTCAAGCGGCTCAACACAAAATTAGCAGGAGTGGCCAAAGGGATCAAGAAATGGCGGAGGGAGAAAATTGGAGACACTCGGTTACAGTTGGCCATTGTCAAGGAAGTGCTACTGCAGCTTGAAGCAGCGCAAGAAACGAGAACGCTGACGTCCCAGGAAATCGCACTACGCCGACAACTAAAAGCGAGGAGCACAGGGCTTGCTGCCATTGAAAAATCGAGAATTAGGCAGCGAGCAAGAATATCACACATCCGCAGTGGAGATGCAAATACAAAGTTCTTCCATATCAGAGCTAGCACGCGAAGGCGGAAAAATTATATACATTGTCTGCACACGGATGAGGGGGTGGCCATTACTCATGATGACAAGGAGAAGGTGGTGGCAGACTACTTCTCAGGTCACCTGGGGTCAGTGCCATCGAGATCAAGGACATTTGACTGGAACGCACTGGGTTATGTCCCAAGAGACCTGTCCACACTAGAGGCTCCATTCACGCAGGAGGAGATCAAGGCCACAATACATTCCTTGCCATCCGACAAAGCACCAGGTCCTGATGGTTTCACAGGCGTCTTCTTCAAAAAGTGTTGGGATATCATCAAGGATGATGTCACAGCGGCAATGAATAGCATGTTTATGCTAAACTCCCAAGGTTTCGAGCTACTAAACTCAGCTAACATTATCCTACTCCCAAAAAAAGCAGACGCCATGCGAGTAACCGACTTTCGACCCATCAGTCTCATACACAGTTTTGCGAAATTGTTCACCAAGCTTCTTGCAAACAGATTGACCCCATTCCTGGACTCCTTAGTCTCCAAATGCCAGAGTGCTTTCATAAAAAAACGGAGCATCCATGACAACTTCCTATATGTTCAGAACATAGTGCGGACCTTCCAAAAACAAAAAATGCCGGCCTTATTCCTCAAGTTGGACATACATAAAGCCTTCGACACAGTCAGCTGGAGCTACCTACTGGAGGTGTTACAGGCTCTTGGCTTCGGACCACGCTGGCGTGAGTGGATATCGATCCTTTTCCGCACCACTTCCTCGAGGGTCCTTCTAAATGGGCAGCAGGGACCAACGTTCAACCACAGCAGGGGGGTTCGACAAGGAGACCCGTTGTCGCCCATGTTGTTTATTCTCGCCATGGACCCACTGCAGCGCTTGCTAGACTTGGCAACACAACAGGGCATCCTCACAAACCTTCCTTTGGCTGCAGCTAGATGGCGAACTTCCATGTATGCTGATGATGCGGCAATATTCATTAACCCGCTGAAGGAAGATCTCGAAGCCATCACTACCATCCTGCAAGAATTTGGCAGCATCTCTGGTCTTCACATAAACATGCAGAAAAGTTCAGTCCACCCAATCAGATGCCATGACATCAACCTCGATCATGTTTTAGCCTCCTTCATAGGGAAATGAGAGAATTTCCCGTGTCATTACTTGGGATTGCATCTACACACGAGATCACTGCAAAAGGTCCACGTACAACCCCTCATTGAGCGCATCGGCCAGAGGTTGCCAGGTTGGAAGGGGAAGATGTTGAACAGAGCAGGCAGGCTTACATTAGTTACCTCGGTCCTATCCTCCATGCCTATTTATCATCTCACAGTGTTCCCTTTAGCAGCGTGGGCTAGAAAAAAGATTGACAAAATCAGAAGATCATTTCTTTGGAAGGGGGAGGAAAACGCCAATGGGGGACATCGCCTAGTAAACTGGCCGACCGTATGCAGGCCAAAAGACTTGGGAGGATTGGGAGTGCCTGATCTGGAAAGATTCGGGAGGGCATTGCGCCTAAGATGGCTATGGCAAGAATGGGGCCAGGATCCAAAACCTTGGGTGGGTCTAGGAGTGCCGTGCAATGACACAGATCGTCTACTTTTCAACTCCTCCACCACAGTCACAGTTGGCAATGGCAACAAAGCACGTTTCTGGCACCACAGCTGGTTGGATGGAGAGGCACCTAGGTACTTAGCACCACACCTGTTCATGCTTGTGCGCAGGAAAAACAGGACGGTCCGGCAAGAGTTACACAACGGCAACTGGATTAAATCACTGCAAAGGCGTATCACAACATCAACACAGATCCAGGAATTCATTGGCCTATGGATCAGACTACAAAACGTCCAGCTTCAGCCTGAGGTAGAAGACTCCATCATTTGGAAATGGACGGCCGACGGAAATTACTCCACTCGCTCGGCATATAGGATACAATTCAGAGGCTCTCATCGGAAGTTCCAACATGAACTCATTTGGAAGGCAAAAGCGGAGAATAAGTGCAAAGTTCATGCTTGGATACTCATACATGACAAAATCCTAACAGCAGATAATCTTCAGAAAAGGGGATGGCCGCACCATGACCATTGTGTCTTGTGTAATGGCCCCTTGGAGACAGGGCCACATCTCTCTCTATCATGCCCCTTTGCAAGAGCGGTTTGGGCTCAGGTGCTATCTTGGGAAAATTTTGATTTACGGCTGCCCACAAGCAAGACCCGACCTCAATTGGCGCTTCGTGGGAGGATATGGCAGGCAAGGTACCGAAGCAGGAGCGCAGACGCTTCAATGGAGTTTTCATTTACATAATATGGAACCTGTGGAAGGAGAGGAATAGAAGGATCTTCGAAAATGTTCACAGGACAGCGCAACAGGTAGCTTTTATGACCAAAGAAGACATTATGCAGAGACACAGAGCAGTGGCAGTGCAAGGGGAAATGAACTAGCAGTGTCGTGTGTGTTTTTCTTTAGGTCTTAGGACCGTGTGGCATCGTGGGGGCCTTTTGTACATAAACCTCTTTTCCCTTCTTAATTGAGTGGCAGAGCTCCTGCCTTTTTCTTTCAAAAAAAAAGAACTACAATGCTAGCTAAAGGATATGCATGGGGAAGCGTTAAGGACTAGGTTTTTTTTATTACAACTGGTGAATTGACAGACTAGAATGACTTACCAACAGTAGAGAATAAATTTGAAATGTTTGGTGCTATCTGCTATGAATGGAGAATATGTTCTATTCTATGTGAACTCTGGTGATGATATTTGCTTGATATTTCAGTCAGATGATGCCAATGTAAATGGTGTTTCAATTTTGGGGAACTGAGCAATGAGATCATTTAGGGTTGTTTATGTATCCAAGACAGGATATTTGGCTTTCAAGCTTGTGCATGTTGACAGAACAAGGTGAGTAATTCTCCCCCTCCCTCCCTCCAAAAAAAAAAAAAAAAAAAAAAAAAAAAAAAAAAAAAAAAAAAAAAAAAAAAAAAAAAAAAAAAAAAAAAAAAATCCTAGTACATTGTATACTGTATTCTCCCAATGCATATTGTATTCTGTGAAGTAATAAGTGGTACCCTGTGAAGTATAATAAGTAATAAGTAGCTCTAAAATATATGACTGAACTTGCTTCAAGTTCTTCATCGGCTTCTTCACCCACTGTTTTATGACAGCCTAATGATGCCCTGAAATTTCAGTGGGCCTGCAATTGTTCACAGTTATTTAAAATTAAACCATACTCAAATTATTCAGATTTGTTTTCCTTCTTCTTTTTTGTACATCTCCATCCGCTGCAGTGCAGTTACTAAATTAAAACAATTGCAACTAATCATGGTACATGCAGATTAACAGCCAGTTTCCTGGCTAACCATGCTATTGCTGCAGTACCAACCAATATTTACTAACTTTGGCCCTTGGGCAACACCCAGGCTGCAACAATGCAAGACAGAACCGATGGATACCTGCAGCTTCTTGGCCAGTCATGGCATCAACTACAAGCACAACTTCTGTAAGATTGCATTGGTCCTGCAATAGTATGCAATTATTTAAAATTAAGCCATAATTAAGATCAAATTATTCAGAGTTGTTTTCATCCTTTTTTTTTTTTGACATCTTCATCTGCAGCAGTCCAATTACTAAAGCAAATCAATTATAGCTGCTCATTGTACTTGTAGATTCAGACTGCATGATAATCTTTTCCTAAATATAATAACCGCTTAAAAAAAACTAGCTTCAGAGCACCTCTATGTTGACTTGGGGTACTCAACTGCTATATAATTGATCTGCAAAATATTTGAGACTAACAACTAGTACCACACAACTGAACCATATGAATAGCAGCAGAATGTCCTAGTAAAACATTGCAAAGCATTTTCACAACACTTTAGGAGTTCAGATTTATTTCTGTTTATGTACCTTGCAACCTTGCATCATTAGAAACAGCCTGACACTCACACTATATCTTGAAGACACCGCACAACGTGATCTGACCAGGTCATGTACTTTATAAAAGCAAAGTGAACTTGAACCATCGTTCTGCTCATGTTCACAATAAAATGAATCACCTCAAAGGCTCTTGGTCAACCTGAACTCAGTTTAAATTGACCTCAAGGAAACTAGAAAACTTACCTTCTTGAGTATGTGCTTTTGCTTGCTGGATGCTGGAATCAGTTTGACGCTGTTGGTATGCAGGCTTGAGCAATGACAACAATAGCGTTCTGAAATATATAATATCTCAAAACTCTCCAATCAACAAATGAGGAATGTGGGAGATGAGATGCCAGTCCTTCCCCTTCCTTCTCTTGCAGCGCCTCTCCAGATCAGGACAACCGCAGATCTTCAGTGTCTGCAGAGCAGTGAGGCCTGTAATCCACTCTGCCAAGGATTTGATGCCCGGGCAGCCAAGGATCTCAAGTTGTTCAAGAGAAGTGAGGTAGCACATAGATTTCGGAATGGAAGTCAGGAAGGGCAAGTCCTTTATACTGAATTCACGCAGGGAGCAGAGTCCACCCAACGACTCGGGCAGTTGCCCAAGTGCACAGTAACTTACGCTGAGCTCCTGGAGGGAGGTGAGTTGCCCCAATGATTTGGGAAGGCACGTCAGGCTTGGCAAACCCCAAATCATAAATACGCGTAGTGAACGAAGTTGCCCAACACATTTGGGAATTTGGCCAATTGCATCGCATCCTCCTATTTTGAGCTTCTGGAGGGAGGTGATGTGTCCCAATGACTGTGGAAGGCTGCTCAACTTGGATAAATCCTGGATGTCTAGCATTTGTAGAGAGCAGAGCTCCTGGAGACATTCTGACAGCTCGTGCAAGTGATGGCAATTTCTTATCGTGAGATCCGTGAGTGAGGTGAACTGCCTGAATGATGATTGGGAGAGGCTGTTACATAGATTAATCATCAGAGTCCGCAGAGACGGAGAGCAGAGGTCCCCCACCCACCCACTGTCAGAAATATGCAGTGCTTTGAGGGCCCTGAGTGGTTGCATTGATGGAGCAGGGCTCAAAACTATGGGATGTCGAAATGTAAATAGTGTCCAGACACCGGAGCTCCCCCAGCCACTAGGGAAGCATACAGAGATCAGAGCACGAAAAAATTCTCAGGGTTCGGAGGGATGCGAGGCTCCGCATGTTCTCCGGCAGTTCAGTTAGGCCATTGCAGCTCCTAATCTGCTAGGACTCCAATGCTGTCAAGTGTTGCAGCAGCTCCCATTGACATCTAGATCCATACGATGCTGCTGGTGGTGGTGGTGGCATATGATTCAATTCAAGCTTATTTAGGCAATTAAAACTAAAAGATGGCAATCCTGCACTACTTGAAGG
Source organism: Themeda triandra (assembly GCA_018135685.1). Lineage (NCBI taxonomy): Eukaryota > Viridiplantae > Streptophyta > Magnoliopsida > Poales > Poaceae > Themeda > Themeda triandra. Next base: position 159,795 of record JAENPR010000787.1, read on the forward strand.
CAAAGAGGAACCTTGTCCTATTCTTGTCAATCCCAACAGCTGCATGTTGGGACACTTTGATATAGTTAGAATGGATAGACGATTACCAATCTGCAGTTGTCCCCCTTCCGCGTCAGCCAAGCTCCCCTCTGCTGCCATCCAAACCACGCCGGCATTCCATCCATGACTAACTTCCACAGTGAAGGAAAGGGACCTCCACTTATGGTTTTAAGAGCAGTTATTTTTCTTAGTACAAGGTTCTCCAAATAAGGCAGCTCCATTAGCCCCTCTAGACTCTCTAATTTTGGGAAATCTGATAGTTCCAACTTACTCAACAGTTGAAAGCGAGGAAGCCCTGCTACTTCAGCACCTCTGTGCTTTAACATCCACGGTGTGAATTCCAGACCTGGATACCCAACAATTCTTAGGCTTTTAATTGCAGACGGTGGAGCAGATTTTCAGGGTTTACCCCCACATTACTCGCACAAGCTAGTGTCAGTCTCCATAAGTTTATCTTCTGATTCAGGCACTCCTTATGTGCAACATCTAGTTCCATACCATGTGCAATACCACGGATAGTTAGTTACCCAGTGATCCTGTTTATATTTTCAAGCTCTCTTATGACAAATAATCCCAGCTTTTCTAGTTTAGTAAGCTTCCCAACCCCTTCTGGAATGGCTCGTAATTTCCCACACCCTTGCAGGTTACAAGCTTCTTCAAGTTCCTTAATGCCTTCGGGCAACTCTACCAACTCAGAACACAAATAAAGTTCCAAACACTCCAGGTTTTCCAGTGTTGTGATACTCGATGGTAGCCTCTCTAGTTTAGTACCACCTAGCCTCAATACTCTTAGCCTTTTATTCCTGCTGATAGATCTTGGTAAAGTTGCAACCATCCTACAACAAGTAAGGTCTATAGTCGAAATCATGGCACAATTGCCAATAGAATCTGGCAAACTTGTTAGACTGTGCAACTGTATGACAAGTGGACAACTCTCAACTTCTGCAGCTTACCAATGGATTCAGGTAACTTGACAAGATCACTTGATGTTACATGAAGAGCTTGCAGACTCCAAATGTCTGAAATAACCTCAGGAAGTGTTTCATGTTTCAATCTTGAAATGTTAAGGTACCTTAGATTTTTTGTCTGTAGTATGGCTGTGAGTGCTGCTGATGTATGCACATGTTCTGCAGTGATACTGCACAAGTGTTTTGCTTTCTTTGATGCCTTGCCAAATATGAAATCATCATTTTCAGAAATATACATAGCACGTGCCTTCCTAAATGTATTTTTAGGCGGAAGATGTCTTCTGTGTTCCTTAATAGAAAAATACCTGCGCATCTTTGTGAAATTAGTTGACTCCCTTGGCACAACAAGTGAAATCTCGTCATCCAAAATGGATCGGGCAAGATCATGCACCAAATCATGTATCTTACATTCTACTCTCCCAACCTCGTCTTCCTTCAGATCTTGTATAAAGCACATTTGCACAAGATAACTAAAGTAGTCATCTCCAGTATGTTCCAAGTAGTCAACTCCAACTTCCGGGATCATATCATGGGCAATCCATTGGTCAATCAATTGGTCTTTATCCATTGAGTGACCTTTAGGAAAAATTGAACATATCGTGAAACATTGCTTTAGATGAGATGGCAAGTTGAAATAGCTCAACCACAGGCAAGCAGATACTTGACGTTCTTTACCCTCCACATTTAATAAATTACTCTTTTTTTATGGTATGCCATTGTTCTACTCGTTTCATGGCACGGAGGACACCTGCAAGAACTTTAATTGCTAGTGGCACCCCAGCACACTTGTTCACAATCTCTTTCCCAACTTCTTAAAATTCAGAGTCCAAATCTTTTAGAGCATTTCCAAAGCTTTGCTGAAATAATTGCCAGCTGTGATCCTCAGATAACAATGTCAGGTCTACTATTATTGTAGATTCAACAGTTCTAGCAACATTTCTACTACGAGTAGTGAGTAGAATGCTACTTCCTGGTGAGCCATTCTTTAAATATACCATGAACTCTTGCCATTTATTACGGTCTTCAACCCAAACATCATCCAATACAAGCAGGAACCTTTTGTTGGTCAACCCGTCTTAAGATTTTATTGGCCATACTCATCAAGGGAAGTCCTTCGGATCTCTTATTACAAATAGCTTCTTGAGAATTTTTTCAAGTTGAAATTCCTCCTGTGACACATGAACCCATAGTTTAACTGTAAAATGGTTAGTCTCCATACTTTCAACTTTTTTGAAAACCAGCTGGGCCAGGGTAGTTTTTCCAGAGCCACCAAGTCCAACTATTGAAACTATCTTGATTCTCTGTTGGTCATCATCTTGTAGCAGCTCAGATATAATATCATTCATCTGTTAGTCTCGTCCGATTACTGCTGCGTCATCCACGAAGGGCAGTGTTTGCTTAAACTCAGCTGCATTGTTTATATGGCTAACAGGATCATTGCCAACCACTGAATTCAAAATACTTTTTTGCTTCACAAGGACATCAAACATCTTCTTAATTTTCTTGATCTTTTTGGCAGCCTGACATTGAAATACAATCGATTTTGGTTTTATGTGCAGGTATTTGGACACAAATCCAGCATCAGCATCAGCTTCAAATTTTTCAGCCTTCAGCTGGAACTCATCCACAATATCAGCAACCTCATAAACTGCATCTTTCAACTTTTTGAGGAATGGAGCATCCCCCGTAGCTCCGTCTCGTGCTGCTTCCAGCCGTTGATTGATCTCCAGAGCTAGATCTTGGAGTTCCTGGAGGTACTTTTGGACACCCACTATAGCTGTACTCTTTGAAGACCAGTGGGGCTAACTTGTTGCACACAAGCTTCAACGTTGCAGATACTGCTGCAGACACTGCAGCAGCTTCCATAACAGCCATGTTTATGTAAGCGCCTTCTTTCTCCGAGATTTCCTGTAAATTGAAATTTGGAAATAAGCAGGAAGTTTGTAAAGAAAAGGAGTCCTATAGTTCAATTACTTTCTTGTGCAGTTATGGATTATCTGTTTTCAATATCCGACCTGCACAAACAAGTGTAGCCCTCAGCTTCTTGCTGAATGCTGTGAATAAACTGTTTCACGCAATCTTTTACACCCTGAGAACAGGTGGAGTATTATCTCATGGAGCAGATCAATTGGAGTGTCACGACAAGCACTTGGCAGCAAGTGAAAAGGAGAACCCAGCGAGGGTTCAAAACCAAAGAGCCTGAGAACGGATGGAATATTATTCTTCTATGCTATGGAAGAGGAACATAAATCGTTGAATAAGGGCTAGACGAACATTCCAGAGCGTCAAGCATAGAAGAATCAACAGCGTCGTTGTAGTTAAAAGCAGTATGATCTTCGAGTTGGAAGTGCTCGGCCTTCAGTACCTGTGAAGAGCCGGAAATTACTGGTGTAAGCGCAGAAAGTTTAGAAAGCCTAGAATAGAGTAAATACCTCGATCTTAGACAAGGGGTGTTGCTGCTCCTTTCCTGAACGAGATGTGTGCTTGCAAATCGTAACTGGATTTGCACATGGAAAGCGCAACTAAGCTTACTTTAGCATGAACCCCGCCCTGGATCCAGATGGGCAGGCTTCCGGCTCTCTGCTACTGCCTAGTGCGAGAAAATGACTATTATAGGACTCCAATCGTGGTGGCTTCTCCCAAATAGGACTCTAATCTTTTGCTTCTCCCTAATAGGACTCTAAACATAAGTCATAAGCTATAATGACATTTTATATTTTTTTAATATCTTTTCTTATCTAAATATATGTATTTGTACCCAAAGTGACTTTTTTACCCTTCAGTCATTAGATTAGGAGATTGACTCCGTTACGGGAATAAAAATTCACCGTGGCGTCCTTGTTCGCTGCCTTTCCGGCTTCTGCCCTTGTTCACCGTGCTAGTTTTGTGACGCTAAGCAAGGGCAGGTCAATAGCTGTAGCCCATAGGAGAGGGTCGGTCAGATCTCAGATGTGGATGGCTAAAGAAACACCCTGGAAGAAAGGATTAATGACCCCTTTGGATTGTCAGATTTTTTTTGTCAGTTTACTGTAATGTAAAATTACTACATGATTCCTATGAATTTTTTGTGTTACAAAGGATGCCTAAATCTCGTAGCTATAGGAATTCAAAAGGCACATTGATTTTGTGGTTTAGTATATGTAGAAGAGCAAACGATAGGTGCGAACCTTATAAACGATTAGTGTTTTATGTTGTGTGCTATAACTTCCGGATCTCCTATACTACATGCACTGAAATTGAGATTGATTTCAGGCGCTGCTCTCCTCGCAAAAGTTCGGGTTCTGTTTCTCGTTCGGCCTAAAAGGGTTTAGAGACAAGAGATTTGTTACGGTGCTTGAGAGGAACCGGCGATTCCTCCCCAGAAAAATATTCACGCAGCTATTTAATTAAAAGAACTAATTGATTGTGTTTAAGGGTAGCTTAGTATTTTTCCTCTCCTGAACACAGTCTCTCCTGTTCACAATCCTGCCACCGATTTGCGCTTGATGGGACTGATCCACACCACCTGCCACCGATTAGTTCGCAAGGCCTTCACAAATCGTATCCGGCCGGAAGCACAGCTCCATGGCTGGATAGAGTCGCAGTCCGCCTCCAGGCTCCATGGCTGGATTGAGTCGCAGTCCGCCTCCAGGCTGCAAGCGTAGTCCATGGCCTCTCTCTCTCTCTCTCTCGTTATTTTGGCAGATGATTCAATGGCTGACAGGGCTGGTGTCCTTCTCGTCACCGCCGCCGCCGTATAGATGGTACCATTGCGAACAACTAAACAAGCATCTACTTATGAAGGAGCGAAATCAATCAAACAGCTTGAGGCCGAATTCCACATCTTCGCAGTGTCGCATGCACGAAGGGCACATGCGCCACCGGGTCAAAATCCTGCTCCACCGGGCAGACGAGCGACGGCGGCGAGTGCAAGCATGGCTCCACCTATGCTACCCTCACGCAAGCCATGGCGGCCCTCTTGAGTGAGCACTGACCTTGAGAACCCCGAGGTCACAAACATGTCTCTGCCCGAGCCGAGTAGCCCATCCCGCCAACGCCGTCGCCCTGCTGGCTGCTGCTAGAATGGGGCGCAGGCCGGATCGCTTCTCTGCCATTAAGCTGCTCCTAACATGTTAAAATACTACGATACCCTCCGACTATAATTAGAAACCAGTTCCGGTCCCACTTATTTTTTTGGTTATGGTCCATAGCTTAAGTTTATTTCATCTAGTTCCTCCTATTTTTAGACCGCCAGATCTAACGAAACAGATGGCTCAAGTTATTTTCAAGCGTAGTAAAAAATCTCCTGGAGACAAGGTAGGTTGGCTAGGCGAGGGAGGCAGGCGTAGGGGCGGAGCAGTGAGGCGGTGGTGCCGCTGCCGGCCGTGGGTGAAGGACGATAGCAGTTAGGCCAGGGAAGGACGTGGGAGCCACGGGCTGCAGGTATGTCGCATGGGATGGGTGGCAGCCGGATATCGGCTGGGAAGCAGGAATTGCGAGGTCACGCATGTTAGCCAAAAGAAACGGAAGTTGAAGAACAACACGCATGGACTGGGAACGGCTGGCTTAAGATCCGATGGCTCCTGATCATTGCCTGAAAGAAAAAAACATGCACACGCAGTATAACAATTTCCTATAATTTAGTATCCATGGCCGGAGGAGTTTATAATTTAGCATCCGAGGAGTAAGAACAAGCATAGAAGAAGTCGATTCCAGCATACTAATATACACAACAAAGCCTGATCCATTCAGTGAGAATCAGGAGTAGCAACCAATACAAGGAGCGCTTATTCACACCAAGCAGCAGACAGATCCTACTACAGGACGCTCGATCTGTAGTAGTACCAGATACATATATATGGATCCATACAATACCTAAGCAGCTGCTTCAGGAGCTGGAAGTGGAGGATCTAGGCGAAAGCTGCAGCAGCCGCGGCGGCGCCGGCGGTGCGGAGGATCTGGAAGTAAAGCTGCGGGTTGGCCAGGAACGCGGCGCGGGAGATGAGGAAACCCATGGCGCCTGGCGCCTTCATGGTGGCGGCGGCAGCCGCTGGGACGGCAGCCGTGGGCCAGAGGAAGTAGGCGCCGATGGCACCCCCGACCACGGCGGCAACAGTGACGATGCCTGGCATCATTTCCGCTGATCTTTCTTGGGCGTAGGGTGTGGGTGGTAATACAAATGGCAGAGCTTGCGTGATTTCTCTTTGCAGACGAGTCACGAGTGCACTGGACTCTAGTAGTTAGCTTTGTTTATGCATCCAGTCCTGGCTTTTGAAGTTTTTTTACTCGCAACAAGTGCGCGACGTGCTCTATACGACACTGAGGGCAGCTTGAATATATGCCTACTGCACTGAGGGCAGCGAGAATATATGCCTACTGCTTTCGTCCTTCCAAAAAGACAACTTTAGATTTCGAATAAATTAAAATTTCTTGAGTGTGATCAAGTTTACTAAAATTAAAATCAATAGTTATTTTAAGAGGTTTGTTACGGTGCCTACTGCTCTCGACGTAAATTTTTGCAGTCACCTGATGTAAAATAAATTAATTAAATGTAGTTAAGGCTAGTTTAGTAATTTTAATGCGCACATAAACTTTGACTGGCATCTTACTTATATTTCCTATCGCACCAACTTTGGAAAAATTCATAATACAAAGATGCGCAAATCTTTTGTGTATTCGAGAAAAAAAATAGTGGGCTCTGCATTTTGTCCTCTAGTGGCTGAAATTTGTTTTTTCATATGCATTTTTATAAAAGTTGTTTGAATCTCAAATTTTGGCACAATGCTGGCCGCCTGCGATGTACTGGATGTGGTATGTGTCTGCGATCGATCGCCTGCGTTGTATATTTGGGAACTGTGAGGATGCCAAGCTGATGATGTCCTGGCATGCATCTGGTGATCGCATGAAGGACGACGACAAGCTGCGGTACCCTACCGATTTCGGCAGCGGAAGCATTTCGACGCCACGTTCCCGGAGTTTCACGATGAGCCAAGGAACGTCAGGTCCGCGCTGAGCACTGACGGGACGAATGCGTTTGGTGAGATCAGCAGCTCGCACAACACTTGGCCCGTCATCCTTACCATCTATAAGCTACCTCCCTGGCCGTGTCAAAAGCGCATGTACCTTCTGCTGACAATCCTTATTTCTGGATCGAAGCAGACCGGCTTTGATATAGATGTGTTTCTAGAGCTACTCATAGAGGACATGAAGAAACTATGGGATGAAGGAGTAAGAACAAGTGTCCGAGGAGTAAGAACAAGCACTATGCCAGAAAAGCTTATCAGTGACGCCTTGATTCGTGACACGAAAATGAAACGCGTCACAAATAAGCTATCAGTTACGCGGGTTCACGAGACGCGTCACCAATTAGCCGTTGCCCATGCCCTAGGAACAGAACGCGTCACTAATAACAATGTATCAGTGACTCTTGAACAGAACACATGTCACTGATAAAAAATGTGACGTGTATTGCTCAGATGTGTCATAGATAGATGGCCTTATTGGTGACGCGGGTTAGTAAGACGCGTCACTGATAAAAAATGTGACGCGTATTGCTCAGACGCGTCACAGATAGATGGCCTTATTGGTGACATAGGTTAACAAGACGCGTCACGAATAAGAAATGTGACACATTTTACTTGGACGCGTCACCAATTAGACACGCCACGGAATTATGTATCTTTTATTATTTGCTGGGCCACCTGGGCCATTCATCTCTTCGTGCCAAGCCCGTTGGCCCAATCCAACATTGAGGCTCCCCTCAAAAAAAAAAAAAAAATCACATGTCTTCCAGACTTCCATTCTCGTCCGCATCCGCCCCCTTCGTCTCCACTTGCCGCATCCGTTGCCACCGCCCTCTCCTTCGCCGCATCCGCCGCCACCGCCCTCTCCTTCGCCGCCGCCGCCACTGCCCTGATCAGTCCCTGAGCCTCTTCAGAGCGCCGCTGAACTCCGACAGGCCTGCTTCGCCGCCTTGGCCTCGACGGCCTTCATCCGCATCTCCTCCGTGTCCACGAGCTCCCTGGCCTCGTCCCTCCGTTGCGCAGCCGCCTGCGCCCCCTCGCGCTCGGCGATGGTGGCACGGGCGTCGACCTCCTCGAGCGTGGCACAGGGGATGACGCAGCCGAGCAAGCAGGAGTCCTGCGACATCCGGGCTTCCTCTCCAGCAACATGTTCAACCCCAATAAGTGTGCACCCTTTTATCCCCAATCGCTAAAAATTCAACTGGATTCCATGGCTGGGATAGGGGCGTGGTGTACATTTTTGGCTGAATCCTTGCCCTTTTTTCATGTTTTTAGTAACGGATTGATCTATAGGAGTAGAAGAACCCTTGGAGTAATTTCAGACCTAGTATTTACTTGCCAAATTGTCTGAGATTGATTTTGGTTTATAGAGTAAGGTTGTCTGAGATTGATTTTGGTTTATAGACTAAGGTTGTTCTCTGCACCAAGCTATATATCCGGTGCTGCACCAAACTACGGGATGAAGGAGTAAGAACAAGCGTAGAGGAAGTTGCTTCCAGCATACTAATAAAAAACATGCACACGCAGTATAACAATTCCCTATAATTTAGTATCCATGGCCTGAGGAGTTTATAATAAAACCGCATTTGTACATGGATTATCGTAAGAACAAGCATCCGAGGAGTAAGAACAAGCCAAGTTGCTTCCAGCATACTAATATACACAACAAAGCCTGATCCATTCAGTGAGAATCAGGAGTAGCAACCAGTACAAGGAGCGCTTATTCACACCAAGCAGCAAACAGATCCTACTACAGGGCGCTCGATCTGTAGTAGTACCAGATACATATATATGGATCCATACAATACCTAAGCAGCTGCTTCAGGAACTGGAAGTGGAAGATCTAGGCGAAAGCTGCAGCAGCCGCGGCGGCGCCGGCGGTGCGGAGGATCTGGAAATAAAGCTGCGGGTTGGCCAGGAACGCGGCGCGGGAGATGAGGAAACCCATGGCGCCTGGCGCCTTCATGGTGGCGGGTGCAGCCGCTAGGATGGCAGCCGTGGGCCAGAGGAAGTAGGCGCCGACGGCACCCCCCACCACGGCGGCAACAGTGACGATGCCTGGCATCATTTTCGCTGGTCTTTCTTGGGCGGAGGTGTGGGTGTGGGACTCATGAGAAACCTCCTTGATCTTCTTCTTTTTCTTTTCCTTCTCTTCCTTCTCCTCTTCAACATCCTCAACCTTGCCCTCCTCATCATCTTTCTTCTCATCCTCATCTTCATCATCAGAAATTTCCTTCTTCATGGTGGCGGCGGCAGCCGCTGGGACGGCAGCCGTGGGCCAGAGGAAGTAGGCGCCGACGGCACCCCCCACCACGGCGGCAACAGTGACGATGCCTGGCATCATTTTCGCTGGTCTTTCTTGGGCGGAGGTGTGGGTGTGGGACTCATGAGAAACCTCCTTGATCTTCTTCTTTTTCTTTTCCTTCTCTTCCTTCTCCTCTTCAACATCCTCAACCTTGCCCTCCTCATCGTCTTTCTTCTCATCCTCATCTTCATCATCAGAAATTTCCTTCTCTGTTGTCTTCTCAGTCCACAGGGAGATGAGGTAGCTCATGAACTCAGAGTGCTTCTTCACAAGATCCTTGAGGCGACGCTCCTCAAGGTACTCCAGCTGCAAGTAGTAAGTTCAAAGATAAGTTCAAGTAACTCCAGATGCTTTCACAGAAAAGCAAATCATTACGGAGAATAATAAACACGTTTATGAATAATCACTGAGGCAATTGATGACAAGAGAACAAGATCATGTAGCCTTTACTGCTAAGGGCTCCATAAATAATTAACAAGTTTATTTTGTTTACAGCACATTACACAGAACATTCGGCATATATATAATGGATACAGCAAAGCAAGCATATAAAAATAAATAAACATATCCAAAATATCCCCCCCAAACAAAAACACATTACTTGGCAGCCAACTAGATTATGTAACACAGTTATTAAACAAACTTGGATGCTGTATTAGTTATTAGTTATGCAAGTGCTAATTTGCAGGTAACATCTCCCTGATAAGAAAGTTAAATTATAATTAAGATCTCAGTTTGCAGAAGAGCATGTTGAACTGTTCCCTGTATATACGTATATGATGTAATATCAAGGTAAATGTAGATAAGCTAAGTAAGCTATACGCAACAACACCCATCAAATACTATACATTGGGATGCAAGTGTTCTACCAATGGCTTACTTAGGATCAGCTTACTAAATATAGTGGCAATCAAAATCCAATTATCTACTCTACAAGAATGAAATGCTTGTTATGCCATTTAAGTCCATCCCCCAAAAAACAAATAAGGCGGAGATGGCACTTTCCATTTTAGCAAAATATGGGTAAACTTAATGACCCAAAAACACAAGTGGTCCTTGCATCCATAAGTCTACATTAGCACAAGTAACTTTACCAGGTCTAGTTGATAAGATCAGGCATAACAGTAATCTATCTAGTCTCAAAACAAAACAATTACTAGTAACCAGAAGCCATGTAGTACTATCGGTATCAGAAAAAGACAGCTAGACAAAACACAGGCACGCTTGGATTATCATGCAACTAGAAAACAATCAATGCATTGCAACAGAACACAATAATAATAACACTAACAGTATGGGACAGATTGGTATATAATCAAGGAAATTACTATTCTAGAGCCCCAAATATAATAAATCTAGCAAGCACAAGTGATGAAATTATCACAGTTGCAGATCACAAACAACTCCAGATTTTTTACATAACAAATCATAAAAGTAAACTTTACACAGTTAGCATACCTGATCGTCCTTAAGGTAGAGCGTCATCTTAGTACCCCTGCCAAGGGGCTCCCCAGATGTATCACGAGTGACAGTGAACGACCCACCGGCCTGGGACTCCCAAACGTACTGCTCGTCGTCGTTGTGCTTGGTGGTCACGACGACCCTCTTGGCGACGAGGTAGGCGGAGTAGAAACCGACACCGAACTGCCCAATCATGGACACATCGGCACCGGCGGCGAGGGCCTCCACGAACTCCTTGGTCCCGGACCTGGCGATGGTGCCGAGGTTGTTGACGAGGTCGGACTTGGTCATGCCGATGCCGCTGTCGATGATGGTGAGCGTGTTCGTGGCCTTGTCTGGCACAATGTGGATGAACAGCTCCGGCTGCGCATCCAGCTTGCTCTTGTCCGTGAGGCTCTCGAACCTGATCTTGTCCAGCGCCTGCGAAAATCAAATCAAAACACGAACCAACTTAGACCGCAGAGAAACAATCAATCAATCGTTCGAACTCGCGAACCGGCCAGATTTGGACCGCTACCGAAAAGCCCGCACATCACATCGCAATGCTCAGATCAAACCGCATCATCTCGCAAATAGATCAAACCGAAGGAACCGTAAAATCTAATAAGAAACGCACGAGATGCATGCAGATTAGGATGTGAGCAGCTTACATCGGACGAGTTGGAGATGAGCTCGCGGAGGAAGATCTCCTTGTTGGAGTAGAAGGTGTTGATGATGAGGGAGAGCAGCTGGTTGATCTCGGCCTGGAAGGCGAAGGTCTCCGTCTCCGTCGCCATGGCGATCTGACGCCTGAGCTCCGAAGCTTGGAGAGGCGGCGGCTAGAATATATGCCTACTGCAACAAGTGCGGGATGTGCTCTATGCGACACTGAGGGCAGCTAGAATATATGCCTACCGCACTGAGGGCAGCGAGAATATATGCCTACTGGTTTCGTCCTTCCAAAAAGACAATTCATTGTGCTAACTTTCTTCTTTTTTGAACTACTGGACGACAGGTTATACTTTCGGTATTGTATCACCTGTGATTCTTGGGCTGGTACAGCCATCCAATGATCTGCAACAGGGCCCCAGCGAAGACGTGCCACCCAGGGCATCGACGGATTACTGTGCATAGATGGCTGTTCTCTACCGTGCCGGATCTGATTCAGATGGTGCTAGCTGGATGTGGAGGAAGGCGAACTTCTGCTTCTCATGGTGAGTTGGAAGCCCAGCTGCCACTACTGCAGACAGCTCCTTTGCCGAGTGCCTCGGGCACTCGGCAAAGCCACATTTGCACTCGGCAAAGGCTTTGCCGAGTGCCGCACTCGGCAAAGGGGTCTCGGCTGAGCCCTGGTCGGCAAAGGCCTTTTTGCCGAGTGCCGGATGTCGGGCACTCGGCAAAGAAAAGCCACCGTGACGACGCCGGGTCACGGTAACGGCTCCCTTTGCCGAGTGCCTGATCGCGGCCCTTGGCAAAGACGTTTATTATTTTTTTTTTGAAAATTTCTTTGCCGGGAGCCCCAGACAGGAATCGGCAAAGGATTTTTTTTAAAAAAAATTCTTTGCAGAGTGCCTGCATGGGGCACTTGGCAAAGGCATTTTTAATTTTATTTGAAAATTTCTTTGCCGAGTGCGTGCATGGGGAACTCAGCAAAGGCATTTTTAATTTTTTTTGAAAATTTCTTTGCCTCGCTGCCATCACTCCACCCTAGCGTTGGAGAGGATAAGGGCGAGGGTGCCACCTGTCCCTCCCCAAGGACTTCTAGGCACCCCACTGCTCTTTCTCCCTCTTCTTTTCTCGCTACGCAGCAGCACCAGCGCAGCGGACCGTTGCCGCCACCATTGCTGTCTTTTGAAGTGTCCCGCTTCATCTGGCCAAGTTTGGAACCCAGCGCGCCGCCACAGTGCGCAACACACCACCTGAGCACGAGCACGTGCATAGAGGAAGAAATATCCCGAAGCACGGCGAAAATATCTCTCCGTGGCCACCACCATTGTTGGATGTTTGTAAATTTAAGACGCACACAGATACCGTTAAAGCTTTCACCCGGAGGGTTATAAATATCATATGCACAGGGGAACAAGTGAGGTCCTCGAGTAGCACAAGACTGAAGAAGGTCGAGAGTGTAGAGAAGGTACTAATCTCTTCGCATTCAAATCTCAGGAAGCTATGCCTTCTACTGTTCAGTCAGGGGACATTACTTTGGGAAAAGGCACCAACAGAGGATGCTTTCTGTTGGCATCTCTAACACGATTACAAAATATAGTAGGTCAAACCCTACTATCAGCAAAGGCATTAGAGACGGACGGGACATATCTTAGCATTGCTTAAGCCAGGTTGTCATCCCCAACACAACATCAAAAGATGTGGTTGTACTTATGACCGTAGCACTTATAAAATATGAATAAAATGTTATCCACAAACGCATAGATAAAATACACCCTACCCAGGGAAGTTCTAGGTATCGTTATTTATAATTTTACCATTGTGAAGACTGAGGAGGTAGGAGGGCTAAAAGCTAAAACATACACACTTGTGATAAGAATTCCACAAGATCATCTCAAAGTAGGGATCATCATATAATAAAAGATAAGAAATAACCAGTAACACTCATATAAAGTTAAATAAAATAAAATAAAATACTTGAATAACGGCATTGGACAACAATAATGGTCCTATTTGTAAGCACCAAAATAAAACCACAACATGGCGATCACAACTCCTGGCGTGTTTGTAATTTTCTATGCAGATGACAAATAGAGTGCATTTCTGTAGAAAACGACTAGGAGGGGTCGTGTTGCAAGGAATGCAATGTGTGTATATCTTTTTTAGTACCAATTGGCATTAAGGTTACAATGCACTGGATGACTCGAAAAGAAAAAAAAAGTGTTTTATTGTTGTTACACGCTGCAAAAGAAGTTACCTCATACAGTTGGCGATAACGGTTGCTGTCCCCAACTACCTGTAGAGCCTCAAGCATTGTTCCAGTTGAGCCACCAATAAGGAGTACCTTGAACATTGCCATGCAAGGGTTATTTGTGCCAGAATTTTGAAAGAATTCCAAAGGATAAGTTCAATTCAAATCAAGTAAAATTCTGCATTTGAAGCAAGGCCTTGTTATGCAGGATCACAAAAGTCAGAGGCATACCATCCAAATCATTTTCATACAGATATTCTAAGTTCATTTTTATTTACTTTCAAAAAGAGTTCATTTTTATATAATGTGGAAAGAATTACACCCTGCCACTTACAGTTAGAACAACAATAGATGTGGTAGCAGTAAAAATTGTCTCGCCATGTCCATCCGGAAGATCATGAACAGACTGAAGAGCGAGGGCAAAAGCCATAGCTCCTCTAAGCCCTGAACAAGCAAAGCAGCAACAGTACTTAGAAGCATGAAAACACATGACGTCATAATTTATGGCAGAATTATCGAAAGTGAACCTGTTTTATTGCACACATACCACTATACCAAAGAGCCTGCTGATATTGCCTAGGTATTTGGGATTGTGGAGGTCGTGCCAAATTCAGTATGTATGCACAAGAGAAGACATTTGCAGCCCTTCAAAATCAAAACAAGATGAGAAACTGAAAATGTAGATAAGCAGTCTATTAATAAAACGAAAGTGGAAACTGGAAAGCATTTTCCAAAAGCAGTCAATCAAGTCGATAAACATCCCAAATCAAAGAAAATAAGGTGAGATTTTGGATCAGACAAATGATACCTTGCAAGTAGGATGAAGATCTACACATCATTAATAAACAACAGATTAAGGAAGCAACAGAAAAATTTTAACATATTTCATTATGTGCAGTGCATAGTAGAGGTTTGGAAGTTCAATCCAACAGAAGGATACAATTGAGAAAAATATGAATCCAATATGTGACCAGCTTTGACGTTCCATTGCAATATCAACTCCCATGTATATGAACCTGAATAGAAGCACAGCCAACTCATCATCTAGAGTTGTTTGCATATGCAAGCTGAAGTACAGTCTAACTTACACGAAAGCTTCTGCTAGTGACGAAATAAGATGAAAAAAGCGAGCTGTAAAACGCTGAGAATCGTCTGATAAGTTAGAGAATGTGTATCTCTTCATCACCTGGAAGTAAAATTCTTTTAGTAAGCAATTTAGGTTCGCGAAACTGATTTTTGCAGCTACAACTCATAAGATAAATGGAAGAATTTTTCCGAGTCCAGTAATAAAAGCCTAGAACAAGATCCACGGTAAACTATTAGAGTTGAACTTACAATACCAGTGAAGAGAATAGAAACAATGCCAGATAGACCAATGCCTTCTGCTAGCATGTACCTGTACATATGATGGTAAGTGGGTAACTAACAGAAACCTTTAAACGAAACATAAGAATAAATGAAGTTCAAATAAGGCTTACGAGAAGTATGGAAAAAGCACAAACAAGCAACTCTCCATGTTGTGAAGGCTGAAAATGATACAAAGCTTAGTTGTCTATGTGATGGGATCAAGTTTCAGACAAAACTACAAGTGCCAACTTTTTACTTACTTTTCAACGCCGAGTGCTGCATACTTGAAGAGGTTTGACCGAATTAAGGACTGTCAAAGCTGAGATGTGACTTGACAAAAGAACAAAAACACATCTATGTGGTGCTGGTGCAAAAAGGATGTCTTGAAAATGGGAGTTGCAGAATTTGGGAAATACTTTTAAGATCTAGTGCAGATTTTTGCCATCTACATAGCTGTCAGCCCTTTGGGTGAGCTTCAGCATGTATGCGCTAAAAAAAAAACCCATGAGTGAACAAGACTTACTATAAAAGAATCCACTCATAGCTTTCAAGATTAATCGTGTTCATTTTTATGAAGCAAAGTTAAATTAAAGGATATGAGAGCGGAAATTAGTCCAACACCGATGCCTACATGAGAAAAGATCATTACAATATTAAATGTGAAACAACATATAAATGTTTACAAGCAATCCTAAAAATGAGAGGGAATAATCTAATTAAGACAACTGAGATGATAGGCTGCCCGGAATCTGTTCTGATATACATAAAGAACTACAAAATACCTGATGACATTGATCCAACAAAATTTTCAAGAAAGCTCAGAATTACAAGGAAAAAGTTCTTTCCAGAATGGTGCGTCCTCATAGATGCCATAGTCCTGAGAGGTAAAGCTATTCAAAATAGGATTCTTCGAATAAGAAACAAAAAAAACACAATTCAGAAAGCACATCCTCACCTGTACAAGGATATAGCCACCTTAAGTGACAGACCATAGAAGGGTACCGAGAAATTTATAAGCATCAGTAGAGAAAATTTAAACAAAGGGTATAAGGTAAGGAAAAGTTTCTGCATACAGCGTCATTTAAAACTGATTCTCCAAAAACCAGTGCATATAGATTTGTATCAGTGCCAAGCTCCTGCAATTCCATAAACATTCTTTCAAGACAAGATAGCAGTAGATATGAGAGGTATGTAAGAATTTGTTTCAACATAGCAGCAAAACATGCACAAATTCTTTGATAAGTGGTAGCAAAAACCTGAAATATAGACAAAACTGTCACAGGATCAGTTGCTGATACAAGAGCACCAAACATCATACACTCCACCAGTGGGAGTCTGTAGACAATGTATAGTAACCCACCAAGGTAGCTGACACAGGTGTAAATTAGATTACCTCCATTTGTCAATGGAATAAAAAAATATGAAAACGTATGGATGCAATAGAAATGGTTTCTTACACTAAAAGACCGTAACAATGGAGGCAATGAAGGTTCCCAGGATTGCAAATGTTATGATAGCATCAAAGTTCGAAAAGAATGGTTTCTGTAAAATAAATAAGAATATAATGATTAACTGTTCCTGATATGCTAAGCAAATAAAGGGGCTCAAGATCCAATGCTTACTGGTGCTAAGCTGAATCCTGACTGGGTAAGATGAAGTTAAGTAAAACATGAAAAAAAATCCACAATAAGAAATAAGAAATAAAATCAGAATACAATCAAGGATATAATATAATCGGCGGCAGTAAGAAGAGAAGGAAGAAGTCCTCCCGAAAATTGAACCATCTCCTGAATTGATAAAAGGAAAAAAACATCAAAAAGTGTTCAAAAACTAACTAATAACAATTATTTTGTGGGGGTTATTTGGTCAACCAAAAGGAGTAAGAGATGTAAGCATGTACACCTGATGCTTTTCTGAGTGTTTGATATGTTAGCAAGCCCTCCAACAATCATCCCTGACACACAAAAAAGTAGCATTAACTAACCAGATATCTAGTAACTAAGTGTGAAAGTGAATGTAGACTCAACATATTATCTGACTCTAAAAGTGACCCATGTTACTAGATGTTCTATTATTAAGGTTAGTAGATAGAAAATAAATAGCGTTAGTAATATTATAATCCATCCAAATGTCGCATTCATCTTAAACCCTCACTTATCATCATAAATGCTAAACCAGTTTCTAGCAGCAACAAGATAGCTGATCAGGATGCCAATGTGCAGGCTCAATTTCTCTCTCCTGCAAAGTGCAGACAAATTACAGCTATTGACACGCCATGATAGTAGAATCAGAAGGTTGTGATCTAATATCTAACAATGTAGATAAATATTACTAATGGAACCATACAGTATGGTGCGTGCATTTTCTGTTCATCGAACCCAGGGTCCCCTTAAAAACAATTTCGTATTCTCTCAAATAAAACAAAAACTAAACTCTCCTATGCCAGATGAACATTTGCTTGGGCCAGATGAACATCTGCTTGGGCCGAACGCTCCACGTCGGCCGAACTCATGACATGCCCAAACCCCAACTGATCCAGTCCCACTTATCTCACCATCCCCCAACCACTTGAATTTTACACCTCCTAACTCCGAATGTGCTGATCGGCGAAATTCTAGCATTCTAGCAAACAAAACTACGAGGATCAAGGTGGCGGGAGCACCCGCTGGCCTTGACATGTAAAATGTCTTGTAATGGGGTTATAGATGTTTTGTAACAGAATCTGTGAACTTCCACTGTCTTAGATTGACAAGTTAATCTATACCTGCACCTGCACCATTTGTCCATGATATTAGTGTTGTGACATAGTCACTGTGGCTACATCATTTTGTGCCTAGCTTAAATTGATATGTAAAATGTCTTGTAATGGGGGTTTGTACATGTTTCCTGAGATTTGTGCCTTAATTTTCTTTTGGGATGCCTCCTCTGCTGCTCACAACCTTTATAAACAATCAAGTAAAATGTGTAGTAGGCTAGTTATTTTGAGGTTCCACTTGGTGATTCTGCTATGAATTATGTGGTTTCTTCTTTTTGAAGCCTTGTTAGAGTTACTAATAATTCTTGATGCTTATTTTGCTATATTAATTGTGCAGTATTTTCTTTGTTAAGATTACATTTCAAGTTAGATGATCTCAGTTCTCATGTTGTTTGCCTCATTGTTTCTTCAGTAATATGTTTGCTCGTTCTGTGTGATGAAGTGATTTGATGTATTTGATGTAAAACCTGGTTTTGCTTGAACTCATATTTGAACTTTTTGTCTGCAGTTGGAATACCTTGAGGAGCGTCGCCTCAAGGATCTGGTCAAGAAGCACTCTGAGTTCATCAGCTACCCCATCTACCTCGTGGACCAGAAGACAACGAGAGAAGGAAATTTCTGATGATGAAGATGAGGATGAGAAGAAAGACGATGAGGAGGGCAAGGTTGTGGATGTTGAAGAGGAGAAGGAAGAGAAGGAAAGAAAAAAAGAAGAAGATCAAGGAGGTTTCGCATGAGTGGTAATACAAATGGCAGAGCTTGCGTGATTTCTCTTTGCAGGCGAGTCACGAGTGCACCGACTCTAGTAGTTTGCATTATTTATGCATCCGAGTCCCGGCTCCTCTTTTGAAGTTTTTTTGCTCGCAATATGTCATGGGCATAAAGAGGGGCGCCGTAGGGCGCAGTGTCCTAGTTGGGCCTTAAGCCCATTAGTCTTAGTTAGTGTCTCTCTTAGTTATTCATCTATAGGAATAGTACCATATTGTCTAGGCACAAGAGGTGTTAGTCCTATGTACTCTTTATATTCAGCCCATGGGGCACAATGGAAAGGAGGCAATGAATTATGAAGCAACAAATCTAGTCTCTCCCCCAATCTCTCAAGCTCTAGACAAAGCATAAGGCCTAATCAAGCTCTTGGCAAAGCATAAGGCCTAGTTATCTATCCCCTAAATCCCCTCAAATATCCTCCTACATAACATCTGGTATCACGAGTCTGTCGATCCATTACCCAGCCGCTGCAATCTTCGCAAAAAAAAAAAAAATCATCATCCCGATCCAATCTCCTCGTCTCCACCAGCCCAACCGTAATCTCCGCCCGTTTACCTCCAGCCGCCGCCTACTCGATCCAGATCACCGCTCACCACCACGGCCCGCCGCCGCAGCTTCCCCACCGCCATCTTCCTCCCGCCGCAGTCCACCACCGGCCGCACACGCGCCTCCTCGCCACCCGCGGCTCCCCGACCCTCGCTACAGCCGCCGCTGCCCTTCCCCACCACGATCGCCGCCCGATCCAGATCGACCACGACCCCACCACGCGCCGCCTGAATCCAGCAGCAGGCGCACCTCCACCACCCCAGCCCGACATCGCCGTCCGAGGCTTCCGCGCCGCCTCCAGCAGCCGTCACGCCTCCATCCACCACACGCCGCCCGCCGATCCCGATTGCCACTGCCGCCACGAACCACCTCCAGTTGCTGATTCGCCCGATCCATCCACTTCGCGCGACGGAGAAGCCGGTCTGCGACGCTTGCGTGTCCGCGATGACAACCCGACTGCTTCACCTGCAGCTCGTGCCGCCCACGGCCTGAGGTTCCCACCTAGTTTCCCTCGATGGATTTGCCTCGTTTGATGGGACTTCCGATCTGCGAGCCTTCGTCGACCGGTGCGACTCCTACTTCTGCGAGAGCGCATCATGGCGGAATCGAAGGTATGGTTGGCTTCCCGCAAGTTGACAGGTGATGCCCGGGTTTGGTTTCTCCAAGTCCAGGAGGAGGAAGGCACCCCGGCGTGGCATCGCTTCACCGAGCTCTTGCACCGGCGCTTCAAACCGCCCCCGTGCCCCGACCCGCTCCACCGGCTGTCCCTGGGTATCGACAACTTGTCCGCACAACTGGATCGCCTCCGGCGTGTCTCGAGGCGATGGACAAGAGGGACCGTGAATGCCGGGCGGCTGTACGCCTCCAGGCAGCTGCACGGGGCCTCTTGGCACGCCGCCGAGCGCGGGCTCTTCGTGCCACAAACGCATTGAAGGAGCAAGCAACGGTGCGCCTCCAGGCAGCAGTACGAGGATTGCTTGTCCGTCGCATGGTGCGGAAGATACGCATGCTCCTCAGCTCGTCGTTGCCGTGCATGTTCGTCCACTCAGACTCGCCGATAGGGCCTGCTGCCCCAATTGCAGTGGAGGCCCAAGCATGGGCACTTCGGCAACGCACGCGCCATAACATCCGGCATCGGGCATCAATGGCTATGGGCGTCTCATTCATCCCCGCTCTGCCGGTGGTGCTCGAGAAATCCAACATCGAACGGGCTGCTTCACACTCCACCCTTCGACCCACGTGAGGCCACCGGAGGCGCTCTTCCCTTGAGATCCGGTGGATATACTTGTATTTTAGTCTTCAATAAAAATGGGAAGCCGAGATGTAAAAGGCTTAACCTAGTTCGCGTCGGCTCTCCGGCTCGGGGACGAGCCGGGTCTCCAAGGGCGGGGAGATGTCATGGGCATAAAAGAGGGCGCCGTAGGGGGCAGGTGTCCTAGTTGGGCCTTAAGCCCATTAGTGTTAGTGTCTCTCTTAGTTATTCATCTATAGGAATAGTACCATATTGTCTAGGCACAAGAGGTGTTAGTCCTATGTACTCTTTATATTCAGCCCATGGGCTCCCCCAATCTCTCAAGCTCTAGGCAAAGCATAAGGCCTAATCAAGCTCTTGGCAAAGCATAAGGCCTAGTTATCTATCCCCTAAATCCCCTCAAATATCCTCCTACATAACACAATAAGTGCGCGATGTGCTCTATGCGACACCGAGGGCAGCTAGAATATATGCCTACTGCAACAAGTGCGGGATGTGCTCTATGCGACACTGAGGGCAGCTAGAATATATGCCTACTGCACTGAGGGCAGCGAGAATATATGCCTACTGGTTTCGTCCTTCCAAAAAGACAATTCATTCATGCATACGGTGCTAGCTTTCTTCTTTTTTGAACTACTGGACGACAGGTTATACTTTCGGTATTGTATCACCTGTGATTCTTGGGCTGGTACAGCCATCCAATGATCTCGCAACGGGGCCCGGCGAAGACGTGCCACCCGGGGCATCGACGGATTACTGTGCATAGATGGCTGTTCTCTACCGTGCCGGATCTGATTCGAGATGGTGCTAGGCTGGATGTGGAGGAAGGCGAACTTCGCTTCTCATGGTGGCTGGAAGCCCAGCTGCCACTACTGCAGACAGCTCCTTTGCCGAGTGCCTCGGGCACTTGGCAAAGCCACATTTGCACTCGGCAAAGGCTTTGCCGAGTGCCGCACTCGGCAAAGGGGTCTCGGCTGAGCCCTGGTCGGCAAAGGCCTTTTCGTCGAGTGCCGGATGTCGGGCACTCGGCAAAGAAAAGCCACCGTGACGACGCCGGGTCACGGTAACGGCTCCCTTTGCCGAGTGCCTGATGGCGGCCCTTGGCAAAGACGTTTATTATTTTTTTTTGAAAATTTCTTTGCCGGGAGCCCCGAGACGGGAATCGGCAAAGGAATTTTTATTTTTTTTAAAAAAATTCTTTGCGAGTGCCGCATGGGGCACTTGGCAAAGGCATTTTTAATTTTATTTGAAAATTTCTTTGCCGAGTGCGTGCATGGGGAACTCAGCAAAGGCATTTTTATTTTTTTTTTGAAAATTTCTTTGCCTCGCTGCCATCACTCCACCCTAGCGTTGGAGAGGATAAGGCGAGGGTGCCACCTGTCCCTCCCCAAGGACTTCTAGGCACCCCACTGCTCTTTCTCCCTCTTCTTTTCTCGCTACGCAGCAGCACCAGCGCAGCGGACCGTTGCCGCCACCATTGCTGTCTTTTGAAGTGCCCCGCTTCGTCTGGCCAAGTTTGGAACCCAGCGCGCCGCCACAGTGCGCAACACACCACCTGAGCACGAGCACGTGCATAGAGGAAGAAATATCCCCAAGCACGGCGAAAATATCTCTCCGTGGCCACCACCATTGTTGGATGTTTGTAAATTTAAGACGCACACGAGATACCGTTAAAGCTTTCACCCGGAGGGTTATAAATATCATATGCACAGGGGAACAAGTGAGGTTAACAACGGTCTAACTTAACCTCGAGTAGCACAAGACTGAAGAAGGTCGAGAGTGTAGAGAAGGTACTAATCTCTTCGCATTCAAATCTCAGGAAGCTATGCCTTCTACTGTTCAGTCAGGGGACATTACTTTGGGAAAAGGCACAACAGAGGATGCTTTCTGTTGGCTTCTCTAACACGATTACAAAATATAGTAGGTCAAACCCTACTATCAGCAAAGGCATTAGAGACGGACGGGACATCTCTTAGCATTGCTTAAGCCAGATTGTCATCCCCAACACAACACCAAAAGATGTGGTTGTACTTATGACCGTAGCACTTATAAAATATGAATAAAATGTTATCCACAAGCGCATAGATAAAATACACCCTACCCAGGGAAGTTCTAGGTATCGTTATTTATAATTTTACCATTGTGAAGGCGAGGAGGTAGGAGGGCTAAAAGCTAAAACATACACACTTGTGATAAGAGTTCCACAAGATCATCTCAAAGTAGGGATCATCATATAATAAAAGATAAGAAATAACCAGTAACACTCATATAAAGTTAAATAAAATAAAATAAAATACTTGAATAACGGCATTGGACAACAATAATGGTCCTATTTGTAAGCACCAAAATAAAACCACAACATGGCGATCACAACTCTGGCGTGTTTGTAATTTTCTATGCAGATGACAAATAGAGTGCATTTCTGTAGAAAACGACCAGGAGGGGTCGTGTTGCAAGGAATGCAATGTGTGTATATCTTTTTTTAGTACCAATTGGCATTAAGGTTACAATGCACTGGATGACTTGAAAAGAAAAAAAGTGTTTTATTGTTGTTACACGCTGCAAAAGAAGTTACCTCATACAGTTGGCGATAACGGTTGCTGTCCCCAACTACCTGTAGAGCCTCAAGCATTGTTCCAGTTGAGCCACCAATAAGGAGTACCTTGAACATTGCCCAAGGGTTATTTGTGCCAGAATTTTGAAAGAATTCCAAAGGATAAGTTCAATTCAAATCAAGTAAAATTCTGCATTTGAAGCAAGGCTTTGTTATGCAGGATCACAAAAGTCAGAGGCATACCATCCAAATCATTTTCATACAGACATTCTAAGTTCATTTTTATTTACTTTCAAAAAGAGTTCACTTTTATATAATGTGGAAAGAATTACACCCTGCCACTTACAGTTAGAACAACAATAGATGTGGTAGCAGTAAAAATTGTCTTGCCATGTCCATCCGGAAGATCATGAACAGACTGAAGAGCGAGGGCAAAAGCCATAGCTCCTCTAAGCCCTGAACAAGCAAAGCAGCAACAGTACTTAGAAGCATGAGAACACATGACGTCATAATTTATGGCAGAATTATCGAAAGTGAACCTGTTTTATTGCACACATACCACTATACCAAAGAGCCTGCTGATATTGCCTAGGTATTTGGGATTGTGGAGGTCGTGCCAAATTCAGTATGTATGCACAAGAGAAGACATTTGCAGCCCTTCAAAATCAAAACAAGATGAGAAACTGAAAATGTAGATAAGCAGTCTATTAACAAAACGAAAGTGGAAACTGGAAAGCATTTTCCAAAAGCAGTCAATCAAGTCGATAAACATCCCAAATCAAAGAAAATAAGGTGAGATTTTGGATCAGACAAATGATACCTTGCAAGTAGGATGAAGATCTACACATCATTAATAAACAACAGATTAAGGAAGCAACAGAAAAATTTTAACATATTTCATTATGTGCAGTGCATAGTAGGGGTTTGGAAGTTCAATCCAACAGAAGGATACAATTGAGAAAAATATGAATCCAATATGTGACCAGCTTTGACGTTCCATTGCAATATCAACTCCCATGTATATGAACCTGAATAGAAGCACAGCCAACTCATCATCTAGAGTTGTTTGCATATGCAAGCTGAAGTACAGTCTAACTTACACGAAAGCTTCTGCTAGTGACGAAATAAGATGAAAAAAGCGAGCTGTAAAACGCTGAGAATCGTCTGATAAGTTAGAGAATGTGTATCTCTTCATCACCTGGAAGTAAAATTCTTTTAGTAAGCAATTTAGGTTCGCGAAACTGATTTTTGCAGCTACAACTCATAAGATAAATGGAAGAATTTTTCCGAGTCCAGTAATAAAAGCCTAGAACAAGATCCACGGTAAACTATTAGAGTTGAACTTACAATACCAGTGAAGAGAATAGAAACAATGCCAGATAGACCAATGCCTTCTGCTAGCATGTACCTGTACATATGATGGTAAGTGGGTAACTAACAGAAACCTTTAAACGAAACATAAGAATAAATGAAGTTCAAATAAGGCTTACGAGAAGTATGGAAAAAGCACAAACAAGCAACTCTCCATGTTGTGAAGGCTGAAAATGATACAAAGCTTAGTTGTCTATGTGATGGGATCAAGTTTCAGACAAAACTACAAGTGCCAACTTTTTACTTACTTTTCAACGCCGAGTGCTGCATACTTGAAGAGGTTTGACCGAATTAAGGACTGTCAAAGCTGAGACGTGACTTGACAAAAGAACAAAAACACATCTATGTGGTGCTGGTGCAAAAAGGATGTCTTGAAAATGGGAGTTGCAGAATTTGGGAAATACTTTTAAGATCTAGTGCAGATTTTTGCCATCTACATAGCTGTCAGCCCTTTGGGTGAGCTTCAGCATGTATGCGCTAAAAAAAAACCCATGAGTGAACAAGACTTACTATAAAAGAATCCACTCATAGCTTTCAAGATTAATCATGTTCATTTTTATGAAGCAAAGTTAAATTAAAGGATATGAGAGCGGAAATTAGTCCAACACCGATGCCTACATGAGAAAAGATCATTACAATATTAAATGTGAAACAACATATAAATGTTTACAAGCAATCCTAAAAATGAGAGGGAATAATCTAATTAAGACAACTGAGATGATAGGCTGCCCGGAATCTGTTCTGATATACATAAAGAACTACAAAATACCTGATGACATTGATCCAACAAAATTTTCAAGAAAGCTCAGAATTACAAGGAAAAAGTTCTTTCCAGAATGGTGCGTCCTCATAGATGCCATAGTCCTGAGAGGTAAAGCTATTCAAAATAGGATTCTTCGAATAAGAAACAAAAAAAACACAATTCAGAAAGCACATCCTCACCTGTACAAGGATATAGCCACCTTAAGTGACAGACCATAGAAGGGTACCGAGAAATTTATAAGCATCAGTAGAGAAAATTTAAACAAAGGGTATAAGGTAAGGAAAAGTTTCTGCATACAGCGTCATTTAAAACTGATTCTCCAAAAACCAGTGCATATAGATTTGTATCAGTGCCAAGCTCCTGCAATTCCATAAACATTCTTTCAAGACAAGATAGCAGTAGATATGAGAGGTATGTAAGAATTTGTTTCAACATAGCAGCAAAACATGCACAAATTCTTTGATAAGTGGTAGCAAAAACCTGAAATATAGACAAAACTGTCACAGGATCAGTTGCTGATACAAGAGCACCAAACATCATACACTCCACCAGTGGGAGTCTGTAGACAATGTATAGTAACCCACCAAGGTAGCTGACACAGGTGTAAATTAGATTACCTCCATTTGTCAATGGAATAAAAAAAATATGGAAACGTATGGATGCAATAGAAATGGTTTCTTACACTAAAAGACCGGTAACAATGGAGGCAATGAAGGTTCCCAGGATTGCAAATGTTATGATAGCATCAAAGTTCGAAAAGAATGGTTTCTGTAAAATAAATAAGAATATAATGATTAACTGTTCCTGATATGCTAAGCAAATAAAGGGGCTCAAGATCCAATGCTTACTGGTGCTAAGCTGAATCCTGACTGGGTAAGATGAAGTTAAGTAAAACATGAAAAAATATCCACAATAAGAAATAAGAAATAAAATCAGAATACAATCAAGGATATAATATAATCGGCGGCAGTAAGAAGAGAAGGAAGAAGTCCTCCCGAAAATTGAACCATCTCCTGAATTGATAAAAGGAAAAAAACATCAGAAAGTGTTCAAAAACTAACTAATAACAATTATTTTGTGGGGGTTATTTGGTCAACCAAAAGGAGTAAGAGATGTAAGCATGTACACCTGATGCTTTTCTGAGTGTTTGATATGTTAGCAAGCCCTCCAACAATCATCCCTGACACACAAAAAAGTAGCATTAACTAACCAGATATCTAGTAACTAAGTGTGAAAGTGAATGTAGACTCAACATATTATCTGACTCTAAAAGTGACCCATGTTACTAGATGTTCTATTATTAAGGTTAGTAGATAGAAAATAAATAGCGTTAGTAATATTATAATCCATCCAAATGTCGCATTCATCTTAAACCCTCACTTATCATCATAAATGCTAAACCAGTTTCTAGCAGCAACAAGATAGCTGATCAGGATGCCAATGTGCAGGCTCAATTTCTCTCTCCTGCAAAGTGCAGACAAATTACAGCTATTGACACGCCATGATAGTAGAATCAGAAGGTTGTGATCTAATATCTAACAATGTAGATAAATATTACTAATGGAACCATACAGTATGGTGCGTGCATTTTCTGTTCATCGAACCCAGGGTCCCCTTAAAAACAATTTCGTATTCTCTCAAATAAAACAAAAACTAAACTCTCCTATGCCAGATGAACATTTGCTTGGGCCAGATGAACATCTGCTTGGGCCGAACGCTCACGTCGCAACCTGCATTTGCCATAGCCGAACTCATGACATGCCCAAACCCCAACTGATCCAGTCCCACTTATCTCACCATCCCCCAACCACTTGAATTTTACACCCCCTAACTCCGAATGTGCTGATCGGCATTTCGAAATTCTAGCATTCTAGCAAACAAAACTACGAGGATCAAGGTGGCGGACGACGGGGTATGCGTACGCACGCACCGATGAGGAGGGAGCCGCTGGCCTCGGGGATGTAGTAGAACTTCCGGCGGCGCAGGATGTGGCCGAGCACGAACGAGAGCACGAGCATGGATATCGGAGCGGGATGCCGACCCCCGCCGCCTGCTCCTCCACCGACCCCGATCCCGTGACCGAGACGACATGAGGCGCCGCCGCGCGACGACCCCCGCCCGTCGCCATTCCCACGCCTCCGACGGTCGTGCGATTTTCCCTGCGCCCGCGGTCGACGGACTCGACACCTCCTCTCCTTCCGTTGCCGACTGGAGAGACTGGACTCGGCCGAACGGAGAGGCCAGGAGGGATGGCGTGGCGGAGACGGACGATCGTGGGTACGTTTTCTGATGGTCCAGCGGGCTGGATTTGCGACTTGTTGGTTGTAGGCCTCCGCGGCGTGGCGGACGGAGTGGATTCGGTGGGAAGATACCGGGCCCGCCGGCCTGGGCCCTTTTAGCTCCGGACGGACAGTAGCCAAGCCATATGGAAAGCAGGAAAGGTAAGAGTTTTGCTCAAAAGATTCTCAAAGAAAAAGAGTTTTGCTCAAAAATAAAAGGAAATGTAAGAGCTATTTTTAAAATCTTACTTCTTTCTAATAAACAAAAATAATTCACACATAAATAGTTTTTAAATTTATACTTTCTATTCTATAAATAAATTAGCATTTGGAGAGTCATTTGAAGGAAAAATAATTTCTACACCTTTTTCACATTCTTTGTTTTTCTTTTCATATAGCTTATTATGCATACTCTAGAGTCATTTCTGCCGTCATCTTGGCTACTCCGAAATTCAAAATACAGGAGATGATATTCAAATTAAATATGTGTTATAGAGTATTTTTTTAAAAAAGTTGCTCACAACACACCTTTAATAATCATTTTGCATGAGGTTGTTATTAGCACTACTTGGGGTTTATTTTCTCACAAGACACTATTGAAAGAGTCAGAATTAGCCGTGAAAAATCATCAACGTGTATTCTTCTTGATTAACATGCCTAAAGTTTGACTAAATATATGTAAAAAAATATTAATATTTATGACACTAAATCTACATATCTTATCTTGTATATGTTATTTTTTATAAAGCTAGCCTCTACTATAAGTCTATGTTAACATGATCTTTCACCAATAGCCATATTATCACACTATCTTTCATCTTCTTAATCTAAGCTACGCGCCATCTCCACTAGTACTTTTAGTGTAACACAAATATAGAAGAAATCCACATATATTTATTTGTTTCGTCATTCTATCTTCCACTTATCAGTCATACTATGTCTTATTTTCTCCTACAGAATACTGTTGATCCTCTGAACAAACTCTTGTCCAATTTTATAACAAAATAATGGATGTAAAAACATGTGGGTTTAACATATAATATGTTTTTAGAAGAAGTCTCGCAAAGATGTGCGGATATATGCTTCTAGCAAGTATATCGTAAATTAAAAAATATTTATTTGGTATCATAAGTATTAATATCGTAAATACTTTTGTTTGTAATAACTATTAGACAAACTCAAGTATTTAAATTTGGAAACGAGGAAACTACACTGGCTTCGCCGGGCTTTTCTAGTTCTAGGCCCATGTAGAACATTCCAGAACCACGGCACCACATAAATAGCACCCCGCCCCTCGCGGCTCCTCCTCTCTGAGTCCTCTCGATCTGAAAACCCCTCCCCTCAAATCTGCAACCCTAGCCGCCGCCTCTCCAAGCTTCTGGAGCTCAGGCGTCAGATCGCCATGGCGACGGAGACGGAGACCTTCGCCTTCCAGGCCGAGATCAACCAGCTGCTCTCCCTCATCATCAACACCTTCTACTCCAACAAGGAGATCTTCCTCCGCGAGCTCATCTCCAACTCGTCCGATGTAAGCTGCTCACATCCTAATCTGCATGCATCTGTGCGTTTCTGTATTAGATTTTACGGTTCCTTCTGGTTTGATCTACCGCGTTGCGAGATGATGCGGTTTGATCTGAGCATTGCGATGTGATGTGCGGGCTTTTCGGTAGCGGTCCAAATCTGGCCGGTTCGCGAGTTCTGAACGATTGATTGATTCTGTTTCTCTGCGGTCTAAGTTGGTTCGTGTTTTGATTTGATTTTCGCAGGCGCTGGACAAGATCAGGTTCGAGAGCCTCACGGACAAGAGCAAGCTGGATGCGCAGCCGGAGCTGTTCATCCACATTGTCCCAGACAAGGCCTCGAACACGCTCACCATCATCGACAGCGGCATCGGCATGACCAAGTCCGACCTCGTCAACAACCTGGGGACCATCGCCAGGTCCGGCACCAAGGAGTTCATGGAGGCCCTCGCCGCCGGTGCTGACGTGTCCATGATTGGGCAGTTTGGTGTCGGTTTCTACTCTGCCTACCTCGTGGCTGAGAGGGTCGTCGTGACCACCAAGCACAACGACGACGAGCAGTACGTTTGGGAGTCCCAGGCCGGTGGGTCGTTCACGGTCACTCGTGATACATCTGGGGAGTCCCTTGGCAGGGGTACTAAGATGACGCTCTACCTTAAGGACGATCAGGTATGCTAACTGTGTTAAGTCCTGCTTTTATGATTTGTTATGTAAAAATTCCGGAGTTGTCTGTGATCTGCAACTGTGATAAGTTCATGACTTGTGTGCTTGCTAGATTTATTACATTTGGGACTCTAGATTAGCAATTTCCTTGATTATATACCATTGATTATATACTATCTCCATACTGTTGTCCTCGGGTTATCATTTATATATGCTCTGACTGTTTTAGTTTTTTATATGTGGATTATGCGGTGCCGGTAGCTCATCTAATCTACATGTTAATCATATAAATATATAAAGTCTTAGTTGCTAAGGTCGTCCTATCTTCGTTCTGGTACTTTCAGTGTTTAGGAACAAAAATACAGCATGCTCTTTTGCAAGGCTGATCTTCATAATTTGAAACTGGCACCTATATAGAGTGATACTTGTTGTAACAGAATCTATGAACTACCACTGTCTTAGATTGACAAGTTAATCTATACATGCACCATGAGTCCATGATATTAGTGTTGTGGCATTGTCACTGTGGCTACATCATTTTGTGCCTAGCTTAAATTGACATGTAAAATGTCTTGTAATGGGGTTATAGATGTTTTGTAACAGAATCTGTGAACTTCCACTGTCTTAGATTGACAAGTTAATCTATACCTGCACCATTTGTCCATGATATTAGTGTTGTGACATAGTCACTGTGGCTACATCATTTTGTGCCTAGCTTAAATTGATATGTAAAATGTCTTGTAATGGGGGTTTGTACATGTTTCCTGAGATTTGTGCCTTAATTTTCTTTCTGGGATGCCTCCTCTGCTGCTCACAACCTTTATAAACAATCAAGTAAAATGTGTAGTAGGCTAGTTATTTTGAGGTTCCACTTGGTGATTCTGCTATGAATTATGTGGTTTCTTCTTTTTGAAGCCTTGTTAGAGTTACTAATAATTCTTGATGCTTATTTTGCTATATTAATTGTGCAGTATTTTCTTTGTTAAGATTACATTTCAAGTTAGATGATCTCAGTTCTCATGTTGTTTGCCTCATTGTTTCTTCAGTAATATGTTTGCTCGTTCGTGTGATGAAGTGATTTGATGTATTTGATGTAAAACCTGGTTTTGCTTGAACTCATATTTGAACTTTTTGTCTGCAGTTGGAATACCTTGAGGAGCGTCGCCTCAAGGATCTGGTCAAGAAGCACTCGAGTTCATCAGCTACCCCATCTACCCGTGGACCGAGAAGACAACAGAGAAGGAAATTTCTGATGATGAAGATGAGGATGAGAAGAAAGACGATGAGGAGGGCAAGGTTGTGGATGTTGAAGAGGAGAAGGAAGAGAAGGAAAAGAAAAAGAAGAAGATCAAGGAGGTTTCGCATGAGTGGTAATACAAATGGCAGAGCTTGCGTGATTTCTCTTTGCAGACAAGTCACGAGTGCACTGACTCTAGTAGTTTGCTTTATTTATGCATCCAGTCCTGGCTCCTCTTTTGAAGGTTTTTTGCTCGCAATATGTCATGGGCATAAAGAGGGGCGCCGTAGGGCGCAGGTGTCCTAGTTGGGCCTTAAGCCCATTAGTGTTAGTTAGTGTCTCTCTTAGTTATTCATCTATAGGAATAGTACCATATTGTCTAGGCACAAGAGGTGTTAGTCCTATGTACTCTTTATATTCAGCCCATGGGCTCCCCCAATCTCTCAAGCTCTAGGCAAAGCATAAGGCCTAATCAAGCTCTTGGCAAAGCATAAGGCCTAGTTATCTATCCCCTAAATCCCCTCAAATATCCTCCTACATAACACAATAAGTGCGCGATGTGCTCTATGCGACACCGAGGGCAGCTAGAATATATGCCTACTGCAACAAGTGCGGGATGTGCTCTATGCGACACGAGGGCAGCTAGAATATATGCCTACTGCACTGAGGGCAGCGAGAATATATGCCTACTGGTTTCGTCCTTCCAAAAGACAATTCATTCATGCATACGGTGCTAGCTTTCTTCTTTTTTGAACTACCGGACGACAGGTTATACTTTCGGTATTGTATCACCTGTGATTCTTGGGCTGGTACAGCCATCCAATGATCTGCAACAGGGCCCCAGCGAAGACGTGCCACCCAGGGCATCGACGGATTACTGTGCATAGATGGCTGTTCTCTACCGTGCCGGATCTGATTCAGATGGTGCTAGCTGGATGTGGAGGAAGGCGAACTTCTGCTTCTCATGGTGGCTGGAAGCCCAGCTGCCACTACTGCAGACAGCTCCTTTGCCGAGTGCCTCGGGCACTTGGCAAAGCCACATTTGCACTCGGCAAAGGCTTTGCCGAGTGCCGCACTCGGCAAAGGGGTCTCGGCTGAGCCCTGGTCGGCAAAGGCCTTTTCGTCGAGTGCCGGATGTCGGGCACTCGGCAAAGAAAAGCCACCGTGACGACGCCGGGTCACGGTAACGGCTCCCTTTGCCGAGTGCCGATGGCGGCCCTTGGCAAAGACGTTTATTATTTTTTTTGAAAATTTCTTTGCCGGGAGCCCGCAGATGGGAATCGGCAAAGGAATTTTTATTTTTTTTTTAAAAAATTCTTTGCGGGAGTGCCTGCATGGGGCACTTGGCAAAGGCATTTTTAATTTTATTTGAAAATTTCTTTGCCGAGTGCGTGCATGGGGAACTCAGCAAAGGCATTTTTATTTTTTTTTTGAAAATTTCTTTGCCTCGCTGCCATCACTCCACCCTAGCGTTGGAGAGGATAAGGGCGAGGGTGCCACCTGTCCCTCCCCAAGGACTTCTAGGCACCCCACTGCTCTTTCTCCCTCTTCTTTTCTCGCTACGCAGCAGCACCAGCGCAGCGGACCGTTGCCGCCACCATTGCTGTCTTTTGAAGTGCCCCGCTTCGTCTGGCCAAGTTTGGAACCCAGCGCGCCGCCACAGTGCGCAACACACCACCTGAGCACGAGCACGTGCATAGAGGAAGAAATATCCCCAAGCACGGCGAAAATATCTCTCCGTGGCCACCACCATTGTTGGATGTTTGTAAATTTAAGACGCACACAGATACCGTTAAAGCTTTCACCCGGAGGGTTATAAATATCATATGCACAGGGGAACAAGTGAGGTTAACAACGGTCTAACTTAACCTCGAGTAGCACAAGACTGAAGAAGGTCGAGAGTGTAGAGAAGGTACTAATCTCTTCGCATTCAAATCTCAGGAAGCTATGCCTTCTACTGTTCAGTCAGGGGACATTACTTTGGGAAAAGGCACAACAGAGGATGCTTTCTGTTGGCTTCTCTAACACGATTACAAAATATAGTAGGTCAAACCCTACTATCAGCAAAGGCATTAGAGACGGACGGGACATCTCTTAGCATTGCTTAAGCCAGATTGTCATCCCCAACACAACACCAAAAGATGTGGTTGTACTTATGACCGTAGCACTTATAAAATATGAATAAAATGTTATCCACAAGCGCATAGATAAAATACACCCTACCCAGGGAAGTTCTAGGTATCGTTATTTATAATTTTACCATTGTGAAGACTGAGGAGGTAGGAGGGCTAAAAGCTAAAACATACACACTTGTGATAAGAGTTCCACAAGATCATCTCAAAGTAGGGATCATCATATAATAAAAGATAAGAAATAACCAGTAACACTCATATAAAGTTAAATAAAATAAAATAAAATACTTGAATAACGGCATTGGACAACAATAATGGTCCTATTTGTAAGCACCAAAATAAAACCACAACATGGCGATCACAACTCCTGGCGTGTTTGTAATTTTCTATGCAGATGACAAATAGAGTGCATTTCTGTAGAAAACGACCAGGAGGGGTCGTGTTGCAAGGAATGCAATGTGTGTATATCTTTTTTTAGTACCAATTGGCATTAAGGTTACAATGCACTGGATGACTTGAAAAGAAAAAAAGTGTTTTATTGTTGTTACACGCTGCAAAAGAAGTTACCTCATACAGTTGGCGATAACGGTTGCTGTCCCCAACTACCTGTAGAGCCTCAAGCATTGTTCCAGTTGAGCCACCAATAAGGAGTACCTTGAACATTGCCCAAGGGTTATTTGTGCCAGAATTTTGAAAGAATTCCAAAGGATAAGTTCAATTCAAATCAAGTAAAATTCTGCATTTGAAGCAAGGCTTTGTTATGCAGGATCACAAAAGTCAGAGGCATACCATCCAAATCATTTTCATACAGACATTCTAAGTTCATTTTTATTTACTTTCAAAAAGAGTTCACTTTTATATAATGTGGAAAGAATTACACCCTGCCACTTACAGTTAGAACAACAATAGATGTGGTAGCAGTAAAAATTGTCTTGCCATGTCCATCCGGAAGATCATGAACAGACTGAAGAGCGAGGGCAAAAGCCATAGCTCCTCTAAGCCCTGAACAAGCAAAGCAGCAACAGTACTTAGAAGCATGAGAACACATGACGTCATAATTTATGGCAGAATTATCGAAAGTGAACCTGTTTTATTGCACACATACCACTATACCAAAGAGCCTGCTGATATTGCCTAGGTATTTGGGATTGTGGAGGTCGTGCCAAATTCAGTATGTATGCACAAGAGAAGACATTTGCAGCCCTTCAAAATCAAAACAAGATGAGAAACTGAAAATGTAGATAAGCAGTCTATTAACAAAACGAAAGTGGAAACTGGAAAGCATTTTCCAAAAGCAGTCAATCAAGTCGATAAACATCCCAAATCAAAGAAAATAAGGTGAGATTTTGGATCAGACAAATGATACCTTGCAAGTAGGATGAAGATCTACACATCATTAATAAACAACAGATTAAGGAAGCAACAGAAAAATTTTAACATATTTCATTATGTGCAGTGCATAGTAGGGGTTTGGAAGTTCAATCCAACAGAAGGATACAATTGAGAAAAATATGAATCCAATATGTGACCAGCTTTGACGTTCCATTGCAATATCAACTCCCATGTATATGAACCTGAATAGAAGCACAGCCAACTCATCATCTAGAGTTGTTTGCATATGCAAGCTGAAGTACAGTCTAACTTACACGAAAGCTTCTGCTAGTGACGAAATAAGATGAAAAAAGCGAGCTGTAAAACGCTGAGAATCGTCTGATAAGTTAGAGAATGTGTATCTCTTCATCACCTGGAAGTAAAATTCTTTTAGTAAGCAATTTAGGTTCGCGAAACTGATTTTTGCAGCTACAACTCATAAGATAAATGGAAGAATTTTTCCGAGTCCAGTAATAAAAGCCTAGAACAAGATCCACGGTAAACTATTAGAGTTGAACTTACAATACCAGTGAAGAGAATAGAAACAATGCCAGATAGACCAATGCCTTCTGCTAGCATGTACCTGTACATATGATGGTAAGTGGGTAACTAACAGAAACCTTTAAACGAAACATAAGAATAAATGAAGTTCAAATAAGGCTTACGAGAAGTATGGAAAAAGCACAAACAAGCAACTCTCCATGTTGTGAAGGCTGAAAATGATACAAAGCTTAGTTGTCTATGTGATGGGATCAAGTTTCAGACAAAACTACAAGTGCCAACTTTTTACTTACTTTTCAACGCCGAGTGCTGCATACTTGAAGAGGTTTGACCGAATTAAGGACTGTCAAAGCTGAGACGTGACTTGACAAAAGAACAAAAACACATCTATGTGGTGCTGGTGCAAAAAGGATGTCTTGAAAATGGGAGTTGCAGAATTTGGGAAATACTTTTAAGATCTAGTGCAGATTTTTGCCATCTACATAGCTGTCAGCCCTTTGGGTGAGCTTCAGCATGTATGCGCTAAAAAAAAACCCATGAGTGAACAAGACTTACTATAAAAGAATCCACTCATAGCTTTCAAGATTAATCATGTTCATTTTTATGAAGCAAAGTTAAATTAAAGGATATGAGAGCGGAAATTAGTCCAACACCGATGCCTACATGAGAAAAGATCATTACAATATTAAATGTGAAACAACATATAAATGTTTACAAGCAATCCTAAAAATGAGAGGGAATAATCTAATTAAGACAACTGAGATGATAGGCTGCCCGGAATCTGTTCTGATATACATAAAGAACTACAAAATACCTGATGACATTGATCCAACAAAATTTTCAAGAAAGCTCAGAATTACAAGGAAAAAGTTCTTTCCAGAATGGTGCGTCCTCATAGATGCCATAGTCCTGAGAGGTAAAGCTATTCAAAATAGGATTCTTCGAATAAGAAACAAAAAAAACACAATTCAGAAAGCACATCCTCACCTGTACAAGGATATAGCCACCTTAAGTGACAGACCATAGAAGGGTACCGAGAAATTTATAAGCATCAGTAGAGAAAATTTAAACAAAGGGTATAAGGTAAGGAAAAGTTTCTGCATACAGCGTCATTTAAAACTGATTCTCCAAAAACCAGTGCATATAGATTTGTATCAGTGCCAAGCTCCTGCAATTCCATAAACATTCTTTCAAGACAAGATAGCAGTAGATATGAGAGGTATGTAAGAATTTGTTTCAACATAGCAGCAAAACATGCACAAATTCTTTGATAAGTGGTAGCAAAAACCTGAAATATAGACAAAACTGTCACAGGATCAGTTGCTGATACAAGAGCACCAAACATCATACACTCCACCAGTGGGAGTCTGTAGACAATGTATAGTAACCCACCAAGGTAGCTGACACAGGTGTAAATTAGATTACCTCCATTTGTCAATGGAATAAAAAAAATATGGAAACGTATGGATGCAATAGAAATGGTTTCTTACACTAAAAGACCGGTAACAATGGAGGCAATGAAGGTTCCCAGGATTGCAAATGTTATGATAGCATCAAAGTTCGAAAAGAATGGTTTCTGTAAAATAAATAAGAATATAATGATTAACTGTTCCTGATATGCTAAGCAAATAAAGGGGCTCAAGATCCAATGCTTACTGGTGCTAAGCTGAATCCTGACTGGGTAAGATGAAGTTAAGTAAAACATGAAAAAATATCCACAATAAGAAATAAGAAATAAAATCAGAATACAATCAAGGATATAATATAATCGGCGGCAGTAAGAAGAGAAGGAAGAAGTCCTCCCGAAAATTGAACCATCTCCTGAATTGATAAAAGGAAAAAAACATCAGAAAGTGTTCAAAAACTAACTAATAACAATTATTTTGTGGGGGTTATTTGGTCAACCAAAAGGAGTAAGAGATGTAAGCATGTACACCTGATGCTTTTCTGAGTGTTTGATATGTTAGCAAGCCCTCCAACAATCATCCCTGACACACAAAAAAGTAGCATTAACTAACCAGATATCTAGTAACTAAGTGTGAAAGTGAATGTAGACTCAACATATTATCTGACTCTAAAAGTGACCCATGTTACTAGATGTTCTATTATTAAGGTTAGTAGATAGAAAATAAATAGCGTTAGTAATATTATAATCCATCCAAATGTCGCATTCATCTTAAACCCTCACTTATCATCATAAATGCTAAACCAGTTTCTAGCAGCAACAAGATAGCTGATCAGGATGCCAATGTGCAGGCTCAATTTCTCTCTCCTGCAAAGTGCAGACAAATTACAGCTATTGACACGCCATGATAGTAGAATCAGAAGGTTGTGATCTAATATCTAACAATGTAGATAAATATTACTAATGGAACCATACAGTATGGTGCGTGCATTTTCTGTTCATCGAACCCAGGGTCCCCTTAAAAACAATTTCGTATTCTCTCAAATAAAACAAAAACTAAACTCTCCTATGCCAGATGAACATTTGCTTGGGCCAGATGAACATCTGCTTGGGCCGAACGCTCCACGTCGCAACCTGCATTTGCCATAGCCGAACTCATGACATGCCCAAACCCCAACTGATCCAGTCCCACTTATCTCACCATCCCCCAACCACTTGAATTTTACACCCCCTAACTCCGAATGTGCTGATCGGCATTTCGAAATTCTAGCATTCTAGCAAACAAAACTACGAGGATCAAGGTGGCGGACGACGGGGGTATGCGTACGCACGCACCGATGAGGAGGGAGCCGCTGGCCTCGGGGATGTAGTAGAACTTCCGGCGGCGCAGGATGTGGCCGAGCACGAACGAGAGCACGAGCATGGATATCTGGAGCAGGATGCCGACCCCCGCCGCCTGCTCCTCCACCGACCCCGATCCCGTGACCGAGACGACATGAGGCGCCGCCGCGACGACGACCCCGCCCGTCGCCATTCCCACGCCTCCGACGATTCGTGCGATTTTCCCTGCGCCGCGCGGTCGACGGACTCGACACCTCCTCTCCTTCCGTTGCCGACTGGAGAGACTGGACTCGGCCGAACGGAGAGGCCAGGAGGGATGGCGTGGCGGAGACGGACGATCGTGGGTACGTTTTCTGATGGTCCAGCGGGCTGGATTTGCGACTTGTTGGTTGTAGGCCTCCGCGGCGTGGCGGACGGAGTGGATTCGGTGGGAAGATACCGGGCCCGCCGGCCTGGGCCCTTTTAGCTCCAGACGGACAGTAGCCAAGCCATATGGAAAGCAGGAAAGGTAAGAGTTTTGCTCAAAAGATTCTCAAAGAAAAAAGAGTTTTGCTCAAAAATAAAAGGAAATGTAAGAGCTATTTTTAAAATCTTACTTCTTTCTAATAAACAAAAATAATTCACACATAAATAGTTTTTAAATTTATACTTTCTATTCTATAAATAAATTAGCATTTGGAGAGTCATTTGAAGGAAAAATAATTTCTACACCTTTTTCACATTCTTTGTTTTTCTTTTCATATAGCTTATTATGCATACTCTAGAGTCATTTCTGCCGTCATCTTGGCTACTCCGAAATTCAAAATACAGGAGATGATATTCAAATTAAATATGTGTTATAGAGTATTTTTTTTAAAAAAGTTGCTCACAACACACCTTTAATAATCATTTTGCATGAGGTTGTTATTAGCACTACTTGGGGTTTATTTTCTCACAAGACACTATTGAAAGAGTCAGAATTAGCCGTGAAAAATCATCAACGTGTATTCTTCTTGATTAACATGCCTAAAGTTTGACTAAATATATGTAAAAAAATATTAATATTTATGACACTAAATCTACATATCTTATCTTGTATATGTTATTTTTTATAAAGCTAGCCTCTACTATAAGTCTATGTTAACATGATCTTTCACCAATAGCCATATTATCACACTATCTTTCATCTTCTTAATCTAAGCTACGCGCGCCATCTCCACTAGTACTTTTAGTGTAACACAAATATAGAAGAAATCCACATATATTTATTTGTTTCGTCATTCTATCTTCCACTTATCAGTCATACTATGTCTTATTTTCTCCTACAGAATACTGTTGATCCTCTGAACAAACTCTTGTCCAATTTTATAACAAAATAATGGATGTAAAAACATGTGGGTTTAACATATAATATGTTTTTAGAAGAAGTCTCGCAAAGATGTGCGGATATATGCTTCTAGCAAGTATATCGTAAATTAAAAAATATTTATTTGGTATCATAAGTATTAATATCGTAAATACTTTTGTTTGTAATAACTATTAGACAAACTCAAGTATTTAAATTTGGAAACGAGGAAACTACACTGGCTTCGCCGGGCTTTTCTAGTTCTAGGCCCATGTAGAACATTCCAGAACCACGGCACCACATAAATAGCACCCCGCCCCTCGCGGCTCCTCCTCTCTGAGTCCTCTCGATCTGAAAACCCCTCCCCTCAAATCTGCAACCCTAGCCGCCGCCTCTCCAAGCTTCTGGAGCTCGGGCGTCAGATCGCCATGGCGACGGAGACGGAGACCTTCGCCTTCCAGGCCGAGATCAACCAGCTGCTCTCCCTCATCATCAACACCTTCTACTCCAACAAGGAGATCTTCCTCCGCGAGCTCATCTCCAACTCGTCCGATGTAAGCTGCTCACATCCTAATCTGCATGCATCTCGTGCGTTTCGTATTAGATTTTACGGTTCCTTGGTTTGATCTACCGCGTTGCGAGATGATGCGGTTTGATCTGAGCATTGCGATGTGATGTGCGGGCTTTTCGGTAGCGGTCCAAATCTGGCCGGTTCGCGAGTTCTGAACGATTGATTGATTCTGTTTCTCTGCGGTCTAAGTTGGTTCGTGTTTTGATTTGATTTTCGCAGGCGCTGGACAAGATCAGGTTCGAGAGCCTCACGGACAAGAGCAAGCTGGATGCGCAGCCGGAGCTGTTCATCCACATTGTCCAGAGACAAGGCCTCGAACACGCTCACCATCATCGACAGCGGCATCGGCATGACCAAGTCCGACCTCGTCAACAACCACGGGGACCATCGCCGGGTCCGGCACCAAGGAGTTCATGGAGGCCCTCGCCGCCGGTGCTGACGTGTCCATGATTGGGCAGTTTGGTGTCGGTTTCTACTCTGCCTACCTCGTGGCTGAGAGGGTCGTCGTGACCACCAAGCACAACGACGACGAGCAGTACGTTTGGGAGTCCCAGGCCGGTGGGTCGTTCACGGTCACTCGTGATACATCTGGGGAGTCCCTTGGCAGGGGTACTAAGATGACGCTCTACCTTAAGGACGATCAGGTATGCTAACTGTGTTAAGTCCTGCTTTTATGATTTGTTATGTAAAAATTCCGGAGTTGTCTGTGATCTGCAACTGTGATAAGTTCATGACTTGTGTGCTTGCTAGATTTATTACATTTGGGACTCTAGATTAGCAATTTCCTTGATTATATACCATTGATTATATACTATCTCCATACTGTTGTCCTCGGGTTATCATTTATATATGCTCTGACTGTTTTAGTTTTTTATATGTGGATTATGCGGTGCCGGTAGCTCATCTAATCTACATGTTAATCATATAAATATATAAAGTCTTAGTTGCTAAGGTCGTCCTATCTTCGTTCTGGTACTTTCAGTGTTTAGGAACAAAAATACAGCATGCTCTTTTGCAAGGCTGATCTTCATAATTTGAAACTGGCACCTATATAGAGTGATACTTGTTGTAACAGAATCTATGAACTACCACTGTCTTAGATTGACAAGTTAATCTATACATGCACCATGAGTCCATGATATTAGTGTTGTGGCATTGTCACTGTGGCTACATCATTTTGTGCCTAGCTTAAATTGACATGTAAAATGTCTTGTAATGGGGTTATAGATGTTTTGTAACAGAATCTGTGAACTTCCACTGTCTTAGATTGACAAGTTAATCTATACCTGCACCATTTGTCCATGATATTAGTGTTGTGACATAGTCACTGTGGCTACATCATTTTGTGCCTAGCTTAAATTGATATGTAAAATGTCTTGTAATGGGGGTTTGTACATGTTTCCTGAGATTTGTGCCTTAATTTTCTTTCTGGGATGCCTCCTCTGCTGCTCACAACCTTTATAAACAATCAAGTAAAATGTGTAGTAGGCTAGTTATTTTGAGGTTCCACTTGGTGATTCTGCTATGAATTATGTGGTTTCATGTTTTTGAAGCCTTGTTAGAGTTACTAATAATTCTTGATGCTTATTTTGCTATATTAATTGTGCAGTATTTTCTTTGTTAAGATTACATTTCAAGTTAGATGATCTCAGTTCTCATGTTGTTTGCCTCATTGTTTCTTCAGTAATATGTTTGCTCGTTCTGTGTGATGAAGTGATTTGATGTATTTGATGTAAAACCTGGTTTTGCTTGAACTCATATTTGAACTTTTTGTCTGCAGTTGGAATACCTTGAGGAGCGTCGCCTCAAGGATCTGGTCAAGAAGCACTCTGAGTTCATCAGCTACCCCATCTACCTGTGGACTGAGAAGACAACAGAGAAGGAAATTTCTGATGATGAAGATGAGGATGAGAAGAAAGACGATGAGGAGGGCAAGGTTGTGGATGTTGAAGAGGAGAAGGAAGAGAAGGAAAAGAAAAAGAAGAAGATCAAGGAGGTTTCGCATGAGTGGTAATACAAATGGCAGAGCTTGCGTGATTTCTCTTTGCAGACAAGTCACGAGTGCACTGACTCTAGTAGTTTGCTTTATTTATGCATCCAGTCCTGGCTCCTCTTTTGAAGGTTTTTTGCTCGCAATATGTCATGGGCATAAAGAGGGGCGCCGTAGGGCGCAGGTGTCCTAGTTGGGCCTTAAGCCCATTAGTGTTAGTTAGTGTCTCTCTTAGTTATTCATCTATAGGAATAGTACCATATTGTCTAGGCACAAGAGGTGTTAGTCCTATGTACTCTTTATATTCAGCCCATGGGGCACAATGGAAAGGAGGCAATGAATTATGAAACAACAAATCTAGTCTCCCCCAATCTCTCAAGCTCTAGGCAAAGCATAAGGCCTAATCAAGCTCTTGGCAAAGCATAAGGCCTAGTTATCTATCCCCTAAATCCCCTCAAATATCCTCCTACATAACACAATAAGTGCGCGATGTGCTCTATGCAACACTGAGGGCAGCTAGAATATATGCCTACTGCAACAAGTGCGGGATGTGCTCTATGCGACACTGAGGGCAGCTAGAATATATGCCTACTGCACTGAGGGCAGCGAGAATATATGCCTACTGGTTTCGTCCTTCCAAAAAGACAATTCATTCATGCATACGGTGCTAGCTTTCTTCTTTTTTGAACTACTGGACGACAGGTTATACTTTCGGTATTGTATCACCTGTGATTCTTGGGCTGGTACAGCCATCCAATGATCTGCAACAGGGCCCCAGCGAAGACGTGCCACCCAGGGCATCGACGGATTACTGTGCATAGATGGCTGTTCTCTACCGTGCCGGATCTGATTCAGATGGTGCTAGCTGGATGTGGAGGAAGGCGAACTTCTGCTTCTCATGGTGAGTTGGAAGCCCAGCTGCCACTATTGCAGACAGCTCCTTTGCCGAGTGCCTCGGGCACTTGGCAAAGCCACATTTGCACTCGGCAAAGGCTTTGCCGAGTGCCGCACTCGGCAAAGGGGTCTCGGCTGAGCCCTGGTCGGCAAAGGCCTTTTCGCCGAGTGCCGGATGTCGGGCACTCGGCAAAGAAAAGCCACCGTGACGACGCCGGGTCACGGTAACGGCTCCCTTTGCCGAGTGCACGATGGCGGCCCTTGGCAAAGACGTTTATTATTTTTTTTTTGAAAATTTCTTTGCCGGGAGCCCCGAGACGGGAATCGGCAAAGGAATTTTTATTTTTTTTTAAAAAATTCTTTGCGAGTGCCTGCATGGGGCACTTGGCAAAGGCATTTTTAATTTTATTTGAAAATTTCTTTGCCGAGTGCGTGCATGGGGAACTCAGCAAAGGCATTTTTAATTTTTTTTTTGAAAATTTCTTTGCCTCGCTGCCATCACTCCACCCTAGCGTTGGAGAGGATAAGG
Organism: Themeda triandra; assembly: GCA_018135685.1. Classification (NCBI taxonomy): domain Eukaryota; kingdom Viridiplantae; phylum Streptophyta; class Magnoliopsida; order Poales; family Poaceae; genus Themeda; species Themeda triandra. The sequence continues at coordinate 202,579 of JAENPR010000787.1, forward strand.
GCGAGGGTGCCACCTGTCCCTCCCCAAGGACTTCTAGGCACCCCACTGCTCTTTCTCCCTCTTCTTTTCTCGCTACGCAGCAGCACCAGCGCAGCGGACCGTTGCCGCCACCATTGCTGTCTTCTGAAGTGCCCCCGCCGTCTGGCCAAGTTTGGAACCCAGCGCGCCGCCACAGTGCGCAACACACTACCTGAGCACGAGCACGTGCATAGAGGAAGAAATATCCCGAAGCATGGCGAAAATATCTCTCCGTGGCAACCACCATTGTTGGATGTTTGTAAATTTAAGACGCACACAGATACCGTTAAAGCTTTCACCCGGAGGGTTATAAATATCATATGCACAGGGGAACAAGTGAGGTTAACAACGGTCTAACTTAACCTCGAGTAGCACAAGACTGAAGAAGGTCGAGAGTGTAGAGAAGGTACTAATCTCTTCGCATTCAAATCTCAGGAAGCTATGCCTTCTACTGTTCAGTCAGGGGACATTACTTTGGGAAAAGGCACCAACAGAGGATGCTTTCTGTTGGCATCTCTAACACGATTACAAAATATAGTAGGTCAAATCCTACTATCAGCAAAGGCATTAGAGACGGACGGGACATCTCTTAGCATTGCTTAAGCCAGGTTGTCATCCCCAACACAACACCAAAAGATGTGGTCGTACTTATGACCGTAGCACTTATAAAATATGAATAAAATGTTATCCACAAGCGCATAGATAAAATACACCCTACCCAGGGAAGTTCTAGGTATCGTTATTTATAATTTTACCATTGTGAAGACTGAGGAGGTAGGAGGGCTAAAAGCTAAAACATACACACTTGTGATAAGAGTTCCACAAGATCATCTCAAAGTAGGGATCATCATATAATAAAAGATAAGATAAACAGGTTAAGGTGGTCCAAAGGGGTTCCACCGAGCATTTTCCATCCAGGGCGTGATTCCTAATAAGTGTTAGAAGGAAAAGTAGAACTCCTAATAAATATTCTAACTATTAGTCAAAGGACTACGTTGACTAGTGCAATTATGTCTAACAATCATGGTTAAAGTTACTTTGTATCTATACCCAAGAGGCATTCCGAAAGAGGATCAAGAATAGAGCAAGATTTGTCTCCTTGGAACCGGGCCATGCACGTCCTATCGTTCGGGGAGTGGACTCCATAGGACTCAACGAAGCTATAAAGTCACCTTCGTGATCTACCACTGGTTGTCCCGGAACATAGGGTGCATTCGCAGGTAAACACTGTCTAAATACCATGTCTACACAATGTTGATCACTCACCCCATGTACCTTGGTGTGAGCGCTATACGAACAAGTGTATAAACTCAAAGCTAGTCTAACTATGCTAAACATATAATCAAAGTAGACAATGATCTTGTAGTTAAGAATACGCAATTATAACAAGTCATATCGATCATATCAACTAGACAAACATGAACTAGAACAAGAACTAGATGAAAAATAAGAACTAGACAAGAACACGATGAACTAGACGATGAACTAGACGAAGAACAAGATGAACTAGAAAAGATGATGAACTAGAAGATAAACAAGATGAACTAGAACACAATGGAATGAATATAATAACAAATGTTGAGACAAGAGAGTAGTTACAAGGCAATTATCGAGCGTTGCTAGATCCGAAATCCAAGCATTGCTTGCCTCCTCTACTTCTAATTCTTATTCTAGCTATGCACTAGGATGGTGGGGCTCTAGGTTATCCTTTCGAGGGACACCTCTAAACTAAACAATGAATGAATGAATGATGGATCTCTTAGGGGGTCTGGGTCTGGTTATATAGCCCCTTGAGATGAACCGTAGCCCTCGGATCAAACCGACTTGAATCGGTGGTGGAGATTGGACCTCAAAGGTGGTGGAAGGCCGTGTGTCAAAGATTGCTGGCAGGTGGGCCCTACCCAAGTCGGCCGACTTGGGGGCGAGGTCGGCCGACCTGGCTCACAGCCAGGTGGCCCCCTCCTTCACAGGTTTGGCTTCCGGTGTCTTCTAGATCCTGTGCCAAGTTTTGATCTGTTTGTGCAAGTAGTCGTACTGTGGATGGATTCTTCTCTCAGTCAGCTTCTGGAAAAGTCCCTGCAGAATGCAGTTACTCTAAAGTTGTGGTCTTCTGTCAGATTAAACCTTGGATTTGTAGATGATGACAGTTCTAGGGCCTTCTAGAGTCTTTCGAATCGTATCTATCGAGGACTCTCTCTCCGGGACTCTGAATATAGCAAATGATATGTCTGTTTCGATCGTCTCGACGAGCTCTTCGCAATGGTGTGCTCAGATTCATCACTTGGGATACTTTTGTATGGTGAAATATTGGATATCCTGCAAAACAAGTGAGAACAACACAACTCGTGGAACTCATTAGAATCAAACCCTATAACTACATACTTTTATCTATTTTAGGTTATTCCTCGCATAAGTTGACGGCTTATAATTGGAGTTAATTACCGTCAACACTTTTCCTAGCAACCAGGTCCCGATCGGCCTACAAATGTGAGGTGGACTACAAAGGATTCAGCAAACTAAGATAAATAGGGTCTAGGCCTATGAATTAATCGCCTAGCCTGGTCTAATATCAAAGCAGGTCCGTCACACACGCGGTCTAACACCGATCCAGAATGTAAGGTGCATCCACAAGCAACTAGGTAAATGCCATGTTTACACCTAAAGTTACTACTTTAACCTACAGTGTCCCATAGATTAAAGCACTCAAAGAGTTGCGAACCAGAAGAACAATATAAACAATGTTGCTAAATGAAATAAGAAGTGGATCACCAGAGAAATCCCAGGCGTAGGTTAACTTTCACCAAGGTATAAGGCGTAGTGGGAGCACTGATAGACCGTCACCTCCTCCAAACTCTTTCCTCTCTCTATGTCTCTTATTCTAAAGACCAAATCCTAATGAGGACTACATCTTCTCCTGAATGCTAACTCTTGAGAGGTAATCCTTTCATGGGACACCTATCAGCTAATCCGAACTTGAAGATATGAATTATGGTTTCAGGGGATGCCTGGCCCCTAGGGGTCTGGGGCTGTTTATATAGGCAGGTGGGATGCACCGTGGCCCTTGGATCAAATCGACCTTAGTCAAGGGTCAAGATGTGAACATTAGGTTGGTGGAGCGCCACCACATGAAAGAGGACACTGTCATGTGAGCCAGAACAGCCGGCCTAGAGGTGGGACCGACCAGCCCCACTTGTCACCGCCTTGCCTCCTGTTTTGTTCTGATGTCTTCTCGTGTCTTCTGGAAAAGTCCCTGCAGAATGCAGTTACTCTAAAGTTGTGGTCTTCTGTCAGATTAACCCTGGATTTATAGATGAAGATGGTTCAAGGGCCTTCTAGAGTCTGCTGAATCATATCTATCGAGGACTCTCTCCGGGACTCTAAATATAGCAAATGATATGTCCGTTTCGATCGTGGTAAAATATTGGATATCCTCTTCACAATGGTGTGCTCTGATTCATCACTTGGGATACTTTTGTATGGTGAAATATTGGATATCCTGCAAAACAAGTGAGAACGGCCCAACTCGTGGAACTCATTAGAATCAAACCCTATAACTACATGCTTTTATCTGTTTTAGGTTATTCCTCGCATAAGTTTACGGCTTATAATTGGAGTTATTTACCATCAACAAGCTCCCCCAAGATTACATTTTGCTAGTCCCTTAGCAAATGATTGGTTGATTTATTATGATGGATCAAGAGTTGCTACTATGCTTTCATGCCTCAAAAGTACATAGAAGTTCAAACAAAAATTCTCCTATGGGTTAGAACAGGTCATCCCAACTTTCAAACTTACCCATATTACCTTTAACCATGGTGCTTGTCACCTTTTCTTGGGTCTTGAGCAATTGAAAAGTAGAACGATCAAGTCAAACGTTGCGTCTCTAGTTCTTCGATCAACCTTTGTTTCAGAGTTTTTATAAGATTTTCAAAATAAAACTTAGAGATTCCATTGTATGGTCCTTTCTAGTCTCTCATATGTGGTATTTGTTGATTCCTCTCTAAGGCAACAATGGTGTTTTTCCTTTCTCGCTCTCGGGATATGTGGTATTTTTGGCATATGGCGAGTAGCATCGTACCTTCCCTCTTCTCTCCTATAACTACAAGCTTATGTGGAGCTGGAGGTATTTTAAGGATATAGCGTACTTACCTTGCATGTATTGCCTAAGCAAAACCGGGATCCTCGGAGGGGATATCATGCCCTTAGATCATGTTGTGCATGTGTGTGGACCTATTTATATGGAATGGGTATATATGGTGGTGGTGGATATATGGTGGAACAATGGTGACGAATGGTGTAACATGGTGAGGGTGAAATCAATGGCGAGGGAACATGATGGAAACCTTATCTTACTTTGCTCATTGAAGGGATACTTCTCTCTTTTGAACTTTGAAGACTTCGAAGAACACTTGGGCTAGATACTCTTTCTCTTTCTCTTCTTTTTTCTCTTTTTTTGAACTAGAACCCAAGCTTCTTTACCGATGAAAATCAAGAGATAATAACAAGGACTTGTTGGAGTAATTTACTAAATGGCGATGAAAACAATGATAAGGTTTAATGGGTGAAAAAGGGAAATATTTTTGGTTGCTCATTCCCAGGGTAGCAATAGAACATGTTTGTTGGATCTAAGGGGAAAATATGTGGTTGCATACTTCTAGGATAAAAGCAGCATATTTGGGCAAAGTGTACGTGATCTTGATCTTAGGAGTATGATGAACCTCTCGACAAGGGTCTTACATGGGTTGACCAAACTTTAATGCAAAGCAGGCAGCCTATGAGCTGGTCTTCCTAGTCTAGCAGATATATGGCTATGGTAGGAATTAAAACTCTTATCATACATGGAACTTATCATGTGATAATTTTTAGGTTTTTCAAAAGATAAATCTCCAGAACTCAAGTATCACTAGGAACAAGATAAACAACAGCTCAACCCTTTTCATATCATACTTGTCAATCACCTAGACTTAGATCAAGCTTTTGCAAACCACAAAGTTTTAGGTTTAGGGCAAATCTTTAGGTCAAAACAATCTTATCCTAAAACTTAGGAGAATCTAAGGTTGAACACTAGGTACGTGAAAGGAATTATGACAGAGCAACTATTTATCATCTCCATGCAAACAGTTTATTCTAGAGCTCAATTATTTAAGGGCGGAGTAAATCAAACTTGTACACTCTATTTTTATTACCTAATCATTTTAATAACTAATATATATATAGCAAACTCTTTTTATTTTGTTTTCTAAGTTATTTATCTATTTATGTCTCTTCAAAAATAAATCACACATAGATAAAAGAAAGCTAGATGGGGATGCTCCTTCCCAATTTGGATGTTGACATAGTTGTTCATCTAGAATCTTGATAGCATAGATGTTCCCTGTCCCTCTGTGTCTTCAAAAGTGGATGGTTGTTGAAGCGGTCCTTCCCAGAGTGGATGAAAACTTTAGGCTGTTCGTTTGATCTCCTTGTTGAATCCTGCCTTAGCTCAAATAGACAGACAAAGCTCATGGAACCGATTAGGAGTTAGTGGTAAACCATTCATGCCGAGTTGTTTTGGGAGCCTTAAAGGTGTTCAATCAAGCATAACTCAACAAGGTCTCAATATTTTTGGATTTTCTATTTTTGTATGCGAGATGCAAAAATTATTTTTATGCCTCCACGGTAAACAACTGAGACTTATTCACATGGGGCTTAAGTTTTTTTAGATGCAATGCTATGATGCAACAAAATAAATATGCTGAATGCTCATGGGTGAATGCGGAAAATATGCTAAAGTAAAAACTATGCAGGAAAATAAATATGAGGATAGCTACCGATGTTACCTTTCAATGAAGGTTTGGAGATTTAGGTCCGTCGAACCGGACCATCCTTTGGTTCAGATGTCCTTAGGAGCTGATGATTCTGAGGTGGACTTTTCTTTTTCTATCTGTACCTGAGTAGCTGATGAGTTGAAAGGTGCAGCTCCATCTTGCTCTAGGGTGCTAGGTGGTGTTATTTCTTTCTTTCTCCATACCTTCCTAGTCTGGGTCTTCTCAACTTCCTCCTAGGGCTTTTCTTCTTCTTTGTCTTTGATCTCTAGGATGGCGATGTTTCTAACAGCTTCTTCCTCATGGTTGGCCTCTTCATCTTTGATGGCTTGTTGACACGGAGATTGGCGTCTCCTATTTCTATTCCTCCGAGTAGACTTTGTGGTTATAGAGACAGGAGGAGATGATAGAGTACCCATCATTTTAGGAAGACCATTCTTGAATACTACGAGAGCCATCATCTACGCTAGCGACGCCAAGATCTACTTCACCATCGGGACCAAGAAGGAGCATTTCCGCTTCAAGAACCAAACACTCACAACTAGAGTCCACCCCAGGTAGCCTACATCTACGAAGACCAAACTCTTGACGATCCAAGCAATTAGAATGCTGACATCCAAGATGGCATCCAACCCACTCCTGCACCAAAGAAGAAAACAACAAGAAGAACAAACCACAAGGAGAACAAGTGTGGATGGTCAACACCATTGAGCCAACCAAAGACCATGCCATACAACTTGAGAAGAAGGAAGACCCTAGAGTATCTACCATTGATTGCATGATCAAGGAAAGTACCTTCTAGCGTAGATGATGGCTCTCGTAGTATTCAAGAATGGTCTTCCTAAAATGATGGGTGCTCTATCATCTCCTCCTGTCTCTATAACCACAAAGTCTACTTGGAGAGACGAGTGTCCAACTCTCACGCACACATTTTCAAGGATCCCCTTGGGGTAGCACAAGTTCTGAGCTGCAAGCTGCAAACACATGGTTATGTACAACAAAAATTCACCGTGAATTTTCTCATATATTACCTTAGGCTTGATGTTAACACTTGCTCCAAGATCGCAGATGGCTTCTTCAAACTCGTAAGCTTCGATGTGAATAGGGATGACGGGTCTCGCTGTATCTCCTTTCTTTTTGGGCATGTCTTCCTCTCCCCATGTCGGTCTCAGTGGTCTGGGTGGTGTGACGAAGTATTCTCCTGTATTATAAATGTCTACAAGATTCACAGTTTCTAATTCTTCCAGCTTCCCTAGAATCTTACCCTTTTTGATCAAGGAACTAAAGCTGCTAGCTGAGAGAGTTGTGATTCTATCATCTTATTAAAGCTAAGTTGATTTTTCATGGCAGTGGTGAAGCTTTCCATTCTATTATTAATAGTTTCAAGCACTTTGTCATTGGAAGCTATTTTCCTAGCCATGTTATCAAAAAGTTTGTTTTGGTTAACAATCATCTCTCGCAAGGGTGGTTGATTGAAATTATTGTAATTATTACCTTGGTAGTTACCTAAGTAGTTAACTGGGTAATTGGGCCTCTGTTGTTGACTCACTTGATTGCCTTGATTCTGTTGAGGACGATAATTGGCGTTGTTGTTGATGTAGTTCACATCCTCTTGGACTTCAGGACAATTGCTTCCTGTGTGGCCTGTGCCTCCACAATCTTCAAAGGTCATGCAAGAATCGTGAATGTGCATGACTTCTTTCTTCTCGTGGTCTCGTTCTTCAAGCTTCTTCATGAGTAGGTCCATCTTGGTGGACAGCATGTCCACTTCTTTGAGTTGATGCATTCCTCCTCTCTTGCGGGGTTGAGTGCATTCTTCGTTCCATCCTTGGTTGGAAGCTATCTTCTCAATGAGAGGTTGCCTCTCATTACTAAATTTTGACCTAGTTGCATAGGCCAATTTTTGATGTTATAGGTCTAAAATAGATGCAATAGTTTGGTTTCGCATCAATTTCTCGTTTGATGCTAGCCGATGCAAGTGGTCTTGATGCAATAGCCTTTCACATCGTACTTGTGGTTGATGCTTGGCGGCTATTGCATTGTCCATCCATTGTCTCTTGCATCAAAATTAAGAGATGCAATATCTTATTGCATCCAAATCTTGTTGATGCAATACATCTATTGCAATGGCTATCGTTCGATGCAATAGACTATATTGCATCCATATTAGGTTTGATGCTATATAATCTATTGCATCACCATTTTGATTTGATGCAAGAGGTTCTATTGCATCACCATTTTGTTTCGAAGCAATACGAACTATTGCATCGATGTTATGTTCGATGCAATTCGAACTATTGCATCGACATGAGGTTGGACGCAATTTAAACTATTGCATTGACATGAGATTGGATGCAATACAAACTATCACATCGACATGAGATTGGATGCAATACAAACTATTGCATCGACATGAGATTAGGACAACCAATTATTGCATCGAATTCATTGCTCAGAAATTCATAAAATTACAAAATTCAATGGCACAAAAAGGCAATCATATTAATAACTTGGATCATAAGCATTCAATAGTTTGTACAATGTAAGGAAGTCAAATGCCTTCCTATTTCCAAATAGGTAATTGCAAAGTTGAACTGCATTACAAACCACTAACTTATGCTATAGATAGGCAATCATAAACAAAAATACATGTCTCTTAGCACATATCAACATGACATCTTTCTCGTTGCACGATATTTAATTCATTTTAGCTTGGCAAGACTCCCTCAAGGTTGATCTTCCTAAAAAAGTCAAAATGACACGCATTAGTAATATATATAGTTGATGACACAATTGGAATCAAACATAGACAACACATGATAGACAACAATATTTTTGGGTTTAACAAATAGAATGGATAATGAGGCCAAACTATTAAGACATAAGTCATGAACTCCTGATTGCTCATGTTAAGTGAACAAACATACATGTATAAGTGAACAAAGTTCATGTTAATAATCTGGATAAAGTTCACTTGTTATATCCTTTTTCTTCACATGTCATTTCTGTAGAGAACCAAGAGAGGTTACTTTAGTCATGGCCTCGTAGAACTGTATAAACCAAGTAATGTAAATCATAGCACAAGAATCAATAAGTAACAATAGCTTCTTTTAAATCAAGAAATGTGAGAGAACGCTATGGAAAAGAGGAGCAAGTTGGCAAGATGGTGCACTTGTCGGACATAGAACCGGTTGCATTGTCAACTGATGTGGATTAGTACAAGAGGATACATTGGAGCTTCGTCATATAACACAATAAAAGTGAAACATAAGATGATTCGGACAAACAAAGAGGCACCACCTGATTTGTCTTGAGTCATCAATAAATAAGTTAAAATTCAAAACAAAAGAAGCTATATTTACAAACAAGCAAATCTAATGTTAATTTCCTATGCTAGCTTAATTATCTAGTGCTAGTTATTTGGAACATCCATTTACCAGTTCACATTTTTTGTCATCTCAGTGTTCATCAAGACACATTCTTGTCAATTTAATTCAAAGATACTCAAACAAAGTTGTACTTTTAGTTGATCAATCTCACTTGTCTTAGGCTTAGTTTCAGTAGGTATCTTTGTAGAGTCAAGGCCTATCTTCTGCTCACTTTCCACCAAGCTCCTTCGAGTATGCGAAGTTCGAACAAAACAATGATAAGAATTGCATGTCTGAGAATATAGAAAACGTTCAAAAACCAAAAATTTGACATATAGAATGGGCAATTGATCCATAAAAAGCAGTACAAGCAAGCTTAATCGCTAGATGACATTCAGGTTGAACAATGTTCCTTACAGCAAGGTCATGCATGCAACTTCCACATTACCACACCTAGCAGAAAGATAACAATTTGGCATCAAAAATACAATACTAATGCAACCAAATGTGTCTGATGCAATAATTTCTACCTATTGCATCCCTTGTTCCAAATGATGCGATAGATCATACCTATTGCATCGACATGAATTACTATCGCATCCAACTCTTTTTTGATACAATAACAACCACATATTCCATCGATTCCAAAAATTGATGCAATAGCAGCCACCTATTGCATCAGATTTTAGTTTGATGCAAGGGGACGTGATGCAATAGGGTCAAAACTTAGTAGTCACGGATCTTGAGTGACAAAAATGATCCTCCAAGAAATTTGCATCTATGTTCTCATGGGCACCTATGGTGAGCCCATGGTAAAAAGTCTGCAAGAGTAGCCAATCCTCCATCCCATGGTGTGGGCATTTTGATATGTGATCTTGAAAGTGCTCCCATGCCTCTGAAATGGGTTCATCGTACTGCTGCTGAAAACTTGAGATCTTCGCACGTAGGGCATTGGTTTTGCCTATGGGAAAGAACTTTGCTAGGAAAGTGGTGGAGCAGATCTCCCATGTAGTGTTGGAGTCTTTGTTGGCATAGAACCATTGCCTCACCCTTCCCAATAGTGAAAATGAGAAGAGACGGAGCAGGACTGCATCTTGGGAGACTCATTTGGTGACGAAAGTGCTGCAAATCTCCATGAAGTTTTGGAGATGGGCACTCGCATCTTCATTTGCTTTTCCGCTGAACTGGTTGGCTTGCACCATGTTGAGTAGAGAGAGCTTGAGCTCGAATCTGTTATCTCCCACATTGACTATTGGTCTAGTCCTGATGTTAGCAATTTTTGGGGCGGAGGACTCACGGAGAGTCTTGTTGGCCATGGCTTCGAACACTAGTGTCAAACTTCTTCTTGGCTGGTCGTCTTCTGACAAAGTGGTTGTGGACTTCTTCCTAAGCTTTGCCTTGGCTTGTCTGATGATTGCTTCTGGATCCTCAACATAGTTTGTCGGTCGATCAAAACTAGTCATACATCACCTTGTAATAAGATATTCAAAAGTAGACAAAAAGACAGGGTGAGCCTATTTGAGTAAAAGATCAATAGTGTGTCTCGATTATCACGGTGTGTAAACATTTCCCTAGATATTTAATTTTGATAGCCTATACCTCCTTTGTCTTCCCAAGCAACGGCGCTTTAAATGCTTGTTGGCAATTCTAACATGATTACAAAATGTAGTAGGTCAAACCCTACCATCGGCAAAGGCATTAGAGACGGACGAGACATCTCTTAGCATTGCTTAAGCCAGTTGTCATCCCCAACACAACACCAAAAGATGTTGTTGTACTTATGACCATAGCACTTATAAAATATGAATAAAAGCTTATCCGCAAGTGCATAGATAAAATACACCCGTTGTAGCATTTCACCCAGGGAAGTTCCAGGTATCGTTATTTATAATTTTACCATTGTGAAGACTGAGGGGGTAGGAGGGCTAAAAGCTAAAACATATACACTTGTGATAAGAGTTCCACTAGATCATCTCAAAGCAGGGATCATCATATAATAAAAGATAAGATAAACAGTTAAGGTGGTCCAAAGGGGTTCCACCGAGCATTTTCCATCCGGGCCATGATTCCTAATAAGAGTTAGAATCAAACAAGTGAGAACGACACAACTCATAGAACTCATTAGAATCAAACCCTATAACTTTTATCTGTTTTAGAATATTCCTCGCATAAATTGACAGCTTATAATTGGAGTTAATTACCGTCAACACTTTCCCCTAGCAACCAGGTCTTGATCGGCCTACAAATGTGAGGTGGACTACAAAGGATTGATAAACTAAGATAAATAGGGGTCTAGGCCTATGAATTAACTGCCTAACTATTGGGTATTTTAAATGCACACTGAAAAAAATCCGCGAGCGTAGGGATACCGATGTAGCTTTCACTCGGGAGTATTCCAGAGTATCGATTTCCACGAGGAACGTGAAGTGTAATAGAGAATCAAGGCCGTCCAAGGATAAAGGTAAGAAAAGAAAGATATATATTTTTGGTGGGTGGAGAGGAACCTTATAATGTTTTCTAAGTTGATTGGGTGATCAAAATCAGGCTTACTACACTCTACTTACTATGGAGCAATAGCACCTTTCCGACTCTCGAAAGAGACTGAGAAGAAAGTAGTCGGGGGAAGGCTGCCAAAAAGCTCTACGAAACACCAACCCGAACGTGGTGGAATACAAAGGCCTGACAGAGCTATCACCTCTGGGGTTACCAGAACTATCCGTGGGATTGGGCACAAACTTAGGTAAACTATAGCCTAGACACCACGTCTACGCTAGCGTTTTGTTGGGGGGAGCAACCTCCGCCAGGACCCCCCTACGTAGCTCCGCGGCCCAAACAGGGGCCAAGACACCCAAGTAAGCCACGCAGTCCCGGATGACCTTCACTGGAGTACCCCTACCATTGGCGAAGGTCTTCGTGCTCACCTCAATGAACCAGCGAAGGTACAGCCAACCTTCGCAGTTTCCCATCTCTACTCACACTCTTCGCAGGTACGCAACATGTTGATGGGATCACCTAAGACCTTCGCGACGGTGGGCAAGGTCTCCCAAGACCTTCGGAGCGGCTGTCCAACGTGGGCAGCGCCAAGGACCACGGACAACCACCGAACGGCTGCGCGGGAGGTCACCACGAGGCGGCGTCGGTGGCCCGACACGTGGAACCCGCAGCGATCCGACACGTGGCGCTCCAGGATAGGACAGAGGAGAATGTCTGTGGTTCAGCTGTGTACCAAAACACCCCTGTTGGGGCCCACCTGCAGTGTAACAAGCTACAAGATTTTCGGTCAAATGCAATGCCGAAAAAGTGTAGCAAAAGACCCAAAAATGGTAGCAATTGTACTTTGGCTACCATTGTTTTTTGGTTAAATGTCGTTGCACTTGTAAGGGTAGCAATAGCAGAATGCAACGGGTTACGTTTTAGTTGCGACACACTGACCCCTCTTCGCAACACTTTTGACGCTTTTGCAACACATGGTGAGTGTTGTAACAAAAGCAATTGCAACCACTATGGGTGTGGCAATAGTATCAATTGCAATGAACTAGGCGTTGCTAGCGATACGTATTGCGACACGCTAGTCATGTAGCAACACAATGCAATCGCAACGCAACACATGTGTTGCAATCGTGGTTATTGCTACGTGGAGAAAGCATTGCAATAGAGGTTCTCTATTGCCACGTCGCCTAAATGGTTGTTATAGGTGGCATAGGTTATTGCAACGTCTATTTAGGTTGGTTGCTATAGAGAGGTCCTCTATTGCCACGTTTCTAAATGGTTACTATAGATGTCATGGGCTATTGCCACATTACTTAGGTTGGTTGCTACAGATAGGTCATCTATTGCCACGTTACTAACTAGCTGGTTGCTATAGGTAGATTCCCATATTGCCACTGTCATCTTTTTGTAGTTGCGAGAGATAGGTTCTCTATTGCCACGATTATCGTACCTATTGCCACGACTAAATGTGGTTGTTATATGTGCCATCCTTTATTGCAACGCCGATTAATATATTAATAATTCATGTTGCAACGCTTTGTTTGGTAGCATAAATCAATAATCGCAAAACGACAAATACATAATGAATGAAGCATCGACATCCATTAAAATGAAATATAATTTGTTCATACAAAATCTCTAATGAAACACAACGAGTGTCAAACTAATGAGAACACAAGTAGATAGCTTAACACATAATAATGTGTCAAGCACAGACAACTATTTGAAGTCATTTAAATCAAAAGACTAATGTCTACTATAGTAGCAAAGGTTCCCTTGATATGTAAGTTGGCCATTGTCCCACCATTTGCATGCTCCTTCTCAAACTCAAGATTCCTCCTAAAAAAATAATTTACATACATTAGTTAAACTAAGACTAGTGGTGGCAAAGCTAATTGAACATTGAAGCAAAACACGAGCTGCAGTACTAGCATTCTGTGAGCTGCAGTACTATCAACCATGAACTTTGAAGCGAAAATCAAATATAAATATACATGCAGCTGCCTCCCAAGACATTTATGAGCACATGAGCAAACACATCCATATATATTTCTAATCAGCAAGAGGAAACTAAGCCTGGACCACATTAACAAAAGAATGGCTATGATCTTCTCCAAAAGGACTACATGTTCCTTTTTATTGCAAAGAGAGATAAAATGTTTCACATAGTACCTATATATTCTTTTTGGACAATGCTTTTTGGACAATGCATATCTTTTCCTAGCAGCAGATTCCTTCAGTTGCTTTGTTGTAGTAAAAACAGCACCCGAATTCGCTACCGAATTACTTCTTCTCATGCGCCCTCTAGTGAGACGTTCTTCAGCTGCGGAAGAAGGGTGTTGTTGTTCTGGCTGGCTGGTTTCTTGGGTAACCTGAAAATAAATGGTTGGTGGTAAAAATTACACCCCTTGACAAGAATATGACATGCATGTTATAATTAAACATTCTTCAATTATCATCAAATTACCTGCTGACTATGCATCATGTGTTCTCCCTCTTTAGTTGTTACATTTTGTGTCCGGTCAATTGTTGCAGCAGCAACATTTTTAGTTGGCTCCACAATTGTGCTAGCCTGCTATTAGAATTGAGTTCAAGATCATGATTTTCAGTTGTGCAAGTCATTGCTGCTACTTCTACAGATGTGCAAGTCATTGGCCTCCAAGCTGTAACTGAGTTCAGCCCAAAGTTGGAAGACAAAGGCAGTCAATCAATCATATGTTAGGAGGCAGTCAATCAATCATATGTCAGGCTCATGTGCAGTACAACTGAGTATAGTTGAACGGTATAAATCACATTTCAAGCCACAGACCTTTTGTTGCAAAAAAAAAGCATTCTAATTAGCCTGATGAAATTTGTAAGATAAAATCTTTTAGTTCAACAGACCGAGTAAATGAGAAGTCAACACATCTCTCAAGTGCTATCTTTTAACTGATGTCATTATAGTAGTCGTATGTTAGGGGTTACCTTAATCCCATGAACCGACTGTTGCACTTTTCTTGATAATACTAATATCGAGTGCAGAAAAATAGTATGACTGAAATTTATGTAGCAGATAAATGAAAACAATGTCATGTGTTCAAAACTGAATGCTTGGAAACACAAAGATAGACAAGAAGCTTACAACATCACCATAGCCCCAAGTAATGAGATAGCAATTGCTGTAGCTCCATTTTTTTTTTCCTTTTCAGGAACAAAAGTGCCCCTCACAACTTCTAAGTGCAGTCAGAAATTCTATCTTATGGACCTGCACCAAAAAATTATGAAATATGTGCCATTCAAACCAGGAAGATATGAGAACTATCTTTTTAACTGATGTCATTGTAGTAGTCATAGATAATCTTTGGAAGCTTCTTCTAGCAATGGCCTGGTACTCCATGACATTGGTGTTCTCGGTTTCTCCCACATGCTAGATCTGTCAGCAGGCTTAAAGCACAGTATCAGGTATTGTAATAATCACACATGAAGCAACGGTTTGTGGCAAATTGCCGATAGATTTAGGCATTTAGTTATTCAAGTTGATAACGTATAGCATATCTGTAGTGGCTATCAGACATATCTGCAGTACTATGGCTCTCCTCGGTCCTCATACATCTATCTGTGATCTTCTCACTTCTCTATCTAAACCCTACACCATGGCAGAGGCTCTCTCTGACTAACGCCTTCTCCCTTAACTGTAGTATTACACATCAACCCTGCACATCTAATACTTTGTCACACGTACATGTGAAAAACTGCTACTGCATGAAATTCTGAACTGTTTCTTCTTCCCAATCTGAGCCACACACATACTGTATCTAAGCTACGGCAGGGCTGCATCACAACTCAAGGTTTATAGTAATTTGAAGTAAATCTATAGATTGAGGACAATATCCAAACCGAAACAAAAGAACAAATTAGGACACGATCTAAATTAATTTAAATAACCATGTATCTCTCACGATTAACTAAGATGGCAAGATCTATTGGCAATAATGGTATAAATATCAGGGGGTGGCATGTGTAAAGGGAGAGAGGACTTGGCTTTTTTGGTCCCAATTAATGCAAATTTCTGAACCTGGCCCCACCAACATTATTTCCCGTTGATACACATTAGAACCTCACATCCTGTCTGGGAAACCTTCGCCCTCCTCCTCCGGCTCCCGGCGAAGGTAGGAGGGCAAGTGCTTATACCAACAGTTGGCGCCGTCCGTGGGGATCGAACAACAGTAACAAGCCATGGCACCAAACATTAGTGAGCTTGCCTTAGCGGAGGGAGCTCACTTGGATCCAGCCCTCGCTGGCAGAGGTGTCGTACCGCCAGCACCTTTGCCCGGTGGACCTCCGCCTGGGGAGTCCGCAAACCAAGCTGTCGACACCAACGCGGAACAAGTCGGAGCTCACCCGCGGACCTCGGTGGTCCGAGAACTGATCGTCCAGCCACACCCTCACACCTCCGGTGACGGCATCAGCGCCGGCTCAATGACTGACAGTGAAGCCGCAGAGAAGACAAATTGACCAGATACCTTGAACAGCTCCAAGAGAACATCGCCATCGGCAAAAGGCACCTGGAGCAGATCAACAAAGAAACAAGAGCGGCGATGGTCCGGCGCAAGACAGAAGAGGCAGAAGCAGAGCTCCGCCGTATCGAGCAAAGCATTAGAGCGGCCGAGGCCAACGCGGAGGCGAGGGACCTCAGGGACCAGGCTCTCCTCGCGTGTCCTCCGGTCGCACAACCCCCGCCTGTACAACAGCAACAACAGCAACACCCCCACCCCCCATGCCCTGAGCCTCACCTCCGGGTTGATGCTCTTTACCCAGCAGCGGTAGACAGAATAGAACATGACCAACCACCGGAGCAAAGAATCGCACCACGACCCCCGCACTTTGACTCCAAGTCCCCCCTCTCATACGATCTTCAGACCATCGAGTGGCCCCTGGGCTTCGCACTGCAGCACCTACCACGCTACGATGGTACCACCGAGCTGCGCCAGTATCTCATGTCCTATGAAACCGCCGTCTCAGCAGCCGGAGGTGACGAGGACACCATGGCCAAAGCCTTCGTGATCGTAGCCAGGGACATTGCCCAGACCTGGTACAGCAACCTTCGGCCAGGGTCCGTCCGGTGCTAGGACGACCTCCATGAGAGAATTTGCACTAACTTCAAAGGCGTCAGCCGGTCTGCTGCCAAGGCCGCCGCCCTCCTCAATTGCAAACAAAGGCACGATGAACCACTACAAGATTGGTGGAAGAGATTCGTCAATGCCAAGAACTGCAGGCCCGGCGTTACGGACGAGGTCATGATTTTAGCGGCAACCAGTTGTATCCAGCCGGGAACGTGCTCAGCGAAGCTATCAAGAAGAGAACCAAGAACCATCGCAGAGCTCTACGACATCATGGAGAAACAAATCAGGGCAGACAATAACGATCGCATCAAGACACAGTCGTCCCAACCCTCGCGTCAACCTCCGCAACGTCAGCAAAAAGAGCGCAACACCAACCCTCGTGCAGAATATCCTCGCAAGGACATGGGAAACGTTAACGCCATCGATATCAATGACAACCAGCAAGCCAGGCAAAACCCTCGCCAGTCCAGGCAACCTCTGCCGCAAGGCAACAGAAGGCCGGCCCGGTTCGGGACAGCGAGAGACGGCAAGCTCCTTGATCACACTATTGTCACTTCTGTGGGCTCGGCAGCGACCACTACACCAAGCAATGCGCCTGGTACGCCATAGGGCTCGAATGCAGGGATGGCCAAGCCCCGTCGACGCCACAGGCGGGCACAGTTAATCACACCCGCAGAGCTACACCAAACCCCCGCAACCGCAACCAAGGGTACAACCCCAACTACCGGGCCCACCAACCTCCGTATCACCAACCAAAGCATACTACCCTCGGCCCGGGCTTCGCCCAAGGCCAATACGCTCACAACCGGCAATGTTAGCGGTATTACCATCGCCAAGCGCAAAGAACAATACCCACAACCACAAGCGGCTATCCGGCCGGCCCAAGTACAAGCCCTACCCCCGCCACCCCCACTCTGACCCTTACCTCCCCCTCAACTAGTCAAGGTCGAAGGTGAAGCACAGGGGGCCCAGTTGCAATCAACAATCCCACCACCACATATGGTGTCATCTTGGCCATATCCGGAGGGTCAAGTGAAGATCACGGCAACAAGAGGCAGCGAAGAGAGCATTTCCGCCGAGTCAACCACGTAGCCAGCGAAGGTCCACACAGAAACGCCCACTGGTCCCACGTTCCCATCACCTTCGACGGCTCGGATCTCAAGCTCAAACAATATCCACACACAGACGCAATGGTCATCGAAACAAATGTCGCAGGTTGGACGGTGACAAAGATCCTCGTGGACAACGGCAGCTCCGCCGACATCCTGTTCGCGACCACCATTGATGGCATGAAGCTAGACAGAAACCTGCTACAGCCGGCGGGCCACCCATTGTCCAGATTCGAGGTGTGGATCGGAGCGATCGGGAAGATCACCCTCCCAGTGTCCTTCGGTGACAAAACCATAACCCGCACAGAACACATCACCTTTGACGTGGTTGACATCCCATACAACTACAACGCCATCTTCGGGAGGGGCACCATCAATCAGTTCAACGCAGCTATTCATCCCGGTTCCCTTTGCATGAAGATGCTAGCCCCCGGGGGTATCGCCGTCTATGGGGACCAAAATACGGCCAGGGTCACGGAGCAAACAGCAACCCCAGGGCAAAAGAATGTCCATTGCCTCCAAGAAAAGGAGCAGAAACGAAGGGAGGAAGAAGAATGAAAGGAGCAGCGAGAAGTAGAGCCGAAGGTCAACGCAGCATGGCTACCTTCACGCACACAACCCGAGGAAGAGACAAAGAAGATCCAGCTATTCCCAGGTGACCCAGAAAAGAAGGTCATCGTCTCAGCCCTCCTAGACACCGAACTCGAAGCATAGCTCATCCAGTTCCTCCGCGACAACAGTGATGCCTTCGCCTGTTCCGCCTCCGACCTTGTCGGCGTGGACAGAAAACTCATCGAACACTGCCTGAACGTCAGTAAAGAGTATACCCCAGTAAAGCAGAAGCTTCGCAAGATGTCAGAGGAAAGGAAGCATGCCGCCAAAGCAGAGGTGGATCGGTTGCTTAAGGTGGAGTTCATCCGTCGGGTCAAATACCCGACCTGGCTCTCCAATGTCGTGCTAGTCCAAAAGAAAAACTTGAAGTGGCGCATGTGTGTCGATTTCACAAGTCTCAACAAAGTGTGCCCGAAGGATTGTTTCCCCCTGCCCAGGATAAGCAAGCTAGTCAACGCGGCCGCAGGTTGCGAGCTCTTATCTCTGCTTGACTGCTTTTCTGGCTACCACTAGATCTGGATGAACAAGGGGGTCGAAGAAAAGACAAGCTTCATCACCCCCGATTGTACCTTCTGCTTCAGGAGGATGGCCGAAGGTCTCCGTAACGCAGGGCCAACCTTTGCCCGCATGACAGTGGAGGTCTTCAAAGATGATCCGACAGTCTCAGCGTATGTCGATGACATCGTGATTCAGAGCAAGTTCAGAACCGATCACGTCGCCGACCTTTCAAGGACTTTCGACAAGCTCAGGAAGGCGAAGCTCAGGCTCAACCCGGAAAAATGCATCTTCGGAGTCAGCAAGGGAAAACTTCTGGGATGCCTTGTGTCAGCCAGGGGAATCGAAGCCAACCCAACAAAAATAGATGCCATTCTCACCATATCACCTCCGACTTCAAGAAAGTATGCTCAACGCCTCACCAGCCGCTTAGCTTCGCTCAGCAGGTTCATTTCGCGCTCAGCAGAGCGTGGGTTGCCATTCTTTGAGGTCCTCAAGACGTGCGAACCATTCAAGTGGGGGCCAGCCCAGCAAGCAGCCTTTGATGATCTCAAGCAGTATTTACTCAAGCTCACAACCCTCACCAGTCCAGAACCTTCGGAACCCCTTTTGCTCTATGTCGCCGCCTCACCGCATGCAGTCAGCGCAGTCCTTGTCAAGGAAACCCTCGAGGAGCACCAAAGGCGGCAGATCCCGGTCTACTACGTATCAGAGGTCCTCGAAGGTCCCAAGAAGCACTACTCAGAGCTTGAGAAGGTCGCCTACGCGGTGGTCATGGCAGCCAAAAAACTCAAGCACTACTTCCAATACCATCCCATCACTATACCTTCGCAATTCCCCCTGGACAATATTTTCAGAAACCCGGAGGCGGTAGGCAGAATAGCCAAGTGGGCATCGCAACTCAGCGACTACACTCTAACCTTTGTTGGCAGGCACACAATCAAATCACAAGCCCTTGCAGATTTCATCGCAGATTGGACCCCCGATCGCCACAATAAGGCAGAGAACATGGAACCACCGTGGACAGTGCACGTGGACGGAGCATGGGGAGCGCAAGGGGCAGGAATCGCGGTAATCTTGACATCACCTTCGGGCATGGAGCTCAAATACGCCGCGAGGCTTGAGTTCCAGTGCACCAACAACGCCGCCGAGTACGAAGTGGTCCTCCTGGCCCTTGCCAAGCTCCGCGCTCTCTCAGTGCATCGGGCGATCATTCGAATCGATTCCCAAGTAATAGCAGGACACATCGAGAAAACTTTCAAGGCAAAAGACCCGGAGCTGCAAAAATACCTTCACCTAGTCCGCAAAACAGAGAATTTCTTCCTGGGCATCACGACAAAGTCCATCCCTCGCAGCGAGAACAGAGAGGCCGATGAGCTGGCTAAAGCCGCAGCCCACGCAGCACCACTACCTCCGGATGTTTTCTATGAAACCCTCGCCTCACCGGCAACCGCCAGCCACACGCCACCAGCAAGGCTAATCAATGCCATATCCAGCGAAGATTGGAGGGCCCCCATCACAGCTTACATCAAAGGATTCTATGAACCTGAATCGAAGGAAGAGGAAAAAAGGATGTCTCAAAGGGCAAGGGGGTGCAAAGTCGAAGGTCAAAACCTCTACAAGGCCTCCGTCACCGCCCCATGGCTAAAGTGCATCAGCACCAGCGAAGGTATCACCATACTCAAAAAGATCCACCAAGGCATCTACGGCTCTCACAACGGCCCCAGGGCTCTAGTAGGAAAGGCATTCAGACAAGGGTTCTACTGGCCCACCGCTTTGTCCGACGCTTCCATGCTGGTGTGGCATTGCGAGGGTTGCCAGCTGGCCGCAATCACTCAAGTAGACCTGAGCCCTGACCACAATGATTTGCCCAACTTGGCCGATGCAGCGATGGGCCATGGACTTAGTCGGACCCCTCCCAACCGCTCCTGGCAACCTCCGGCACGTGGTGGTAGCGGTGGAATACTTCACCAAGTGGATTGAAGCTCGCGCACTCGCCACCATCACCTCCGCCACAGTCCAGAAGTTTTTCTGGCAGCAAGTCATCTGTCGCTTCGGCGTGCCCAGAGACCTCATAGTTGACAATGGGACTCAATTCGACAGCTTCGCGTTCAGGGAGTTCTGCTTCCAAATCGGCACCAAGATCCACTTCGCTTCCGTCAGACATCCGCAATCCAACGGGCTCGTCGAAAGGGCCAATGCGCTCATCCTCCAAGGAATCAAAAAGAAGCTCAAGGACAAACCCCTTGGCAAATGGGCCAAAGATCTCACCCCTGTCGTATGGTCCTATAACACCTTCGACTGCAGAGCCACGGGGATCACCCTGTTCAAGCTACTCTACGGAGAAGAAGCTATGCTCCCAGAAGAGCTCCGCCACGGATCGCCAAGAACTACCTCCAACGGCTCGTCACAAGACGAAGCACTGGACAAGGGCCTACTGGAAGAAACAAGATGCGGTGCGGTGAACAACCTTCGTCGATACCAAGCTGAAACCCAGAAGTGGAGAGACAAGAAGGTGTTCCCTCGCGAACTTCGCGACGGGGACATGGTGCTAATCAGAAAGCAGAACGCGAAGATGGCGGGCAAATTACAAGACAAATGGCTTGGCCCCTACGTCATCACAAGCTCCGCAAGGCCAGGCTCCTTCCGCCTCCAGGACGCCGAAGGTCGCGACCTACCGCACACATGGAACATCGACGACCTCCGCAAGTACTACCCATAGTGGCACAATACTACCATGTAAACTTTACCTTCGCACTTTCCTTTTTTCGCATGAACAGACCGCTCTGCGCTCTTTTTCCTTATGTCAGGGCATAAGGTTTTTTAATGAGGCAGCATATTTACCCATCATGCAATAAAGTTTTCTTCCCTGAAGTTTGCGCAGTGTTAACTAACGTCGATACAGGCTAGGCCGAGCCTCGCCCTCATCAGCAGTCACTCAAAGAACAAGGATTGCATCGGACTCACACCAACCTTGGTCGAAGGTCACCCCGATGCAAACCCTAACCGTCTGCGATGAAAGCAAATCCTACCTCGACCTCCGCAGAGGGCGAGGAGCGGAGGTACAAAAATTCGCAGACCCCTGCCACTTCGGCCAGGGGCTGCGATGAAAGCAAACTCCACCTCGACCCCCGCAGAGGGCGAGGAGCGGAGGTACAAATTCCACAGACCCCTGCCACTTCGGCCAGGGGCTGCGATGAAAGCAAACTCCACCTCGACCCCCGCAGAGGGCGAGTAGCGGAGGTACAAATTCCGCAGACCCCCGCCACTTCAGCCAGGGGCTGCGACGAAAGCAAACTCACCTCGACCCCCGCAGAGGGTAAGGAGTGGAGGTACAAATTTGACGAAAGCAAACTCCACCTCGACCCCCGCAGAGGGTGAGGAGCGGAGGTACAAATTCCGCAGACCCCCGCCACTTGGGCCAGGGGCTGTGATGAAAGCAAACCCCACCTCGACCCCCCGCAGAGGGCGAGGAGCGGAGGTACAAAAATCCACGAGACACCCGCCACTTCGGCCGGGGCTGCGATGAAAGCAAACTCCACCTCGACCCTCGCGAGGGCGAGGAGCGGAGCGGAGGTACAAATTCCCGAGACCCCCGCCACTTGGGCCGGGGCTGCGACGAAAGCAAACTCCACCTCGACCCCGCGAGAGGGCGAGGAGCGAAGGTACAAAAATCCGTAGACCCCCGCCACTTCGGCCAGGGGCTGCGATGAAAGCAAACTCCACCTCGACCCCCGCGGAGGGCGAGGAGCGGAGGTACAAATTTCGCAGACCCCCGCCACTTGGGCCAGGGGCTGCGACAAAAGCAAACTCCACCTCGACTTTTGAAAAGTTGGGCGTCACTGCGCTTTACCACATCGTCGCCGCTTCAATACCTCCAAAAAGTCGCGAGCCTCGCTTTCAAAAAGTTGGGCGTCGCTGTGCTTTACCACATCGTCGCTGCTTCAATACCTCCGCAAAGTCGCGAGCCTCGCTTTTGAAAAGTTGGGCATCACAGCGCTTTACCACATCGTCGCTGCTTCAATACCTCCGAAAAGTCGTGAGCCTCGCTTTTGAAAAGTTGGGCGTCGCTGCGCCTTACTACCCTCGACAAAAATCGCGAGTCTCGCTTTTGAAAAGTTGGGCGTCGCTGGGCTTTAATACCTCCAAAAAATCACGAGCCTCGCTTTCGATAAGTTGGGCGTCGCTACGCTTTAATACCTCCGAAAAATCGAGAGCCTCACTTTCGAAAAGTTGAGCGTCGCTGCGCTTTACCACATCATCGCTGCTTCAATACCTCCGAAAAGTCGCGAGCCTCGCTTTTGAAAAGTTGGGCGTCGCTGCGCTCTAATATCTCCAAAAAAATCATGAGCCTCGCTTTTGAAAAGTTGGGCATTGCTGCGCTTTACTACATCGCCGCTACGGCTTCCTACCTCCGATAAAAAGCGCGAGCCTCGCTGCTGAAAATCGGGCGTCACTGCGCTTTTGAAAAATCGTTTTTTCAAACAAAAGCAACAACGCGATAAACAGAACTCAACCGAAGGCCGGCTTTTTCAAACATACACGTTTTATATTACATCACTCGTGATGGCGAAAGCAATAATACAACTCCCGGCCATGTTTACGCCGGGAACATGGCCGAGCAACTTCAACGGCCTCCGACCACACAACGTTCTCTAACATAGCATCAACCAGCACCTCCGCCACCATACCCACAAACTCCTCCACATCCGTTACTATAACTTCGTGAGGACCACGAAGGTCAAGATACTCCTCCTCAGCACCATCGCTAATGATTATTACATATGGAGGAAGGTAGCGCCCCATGTCATCCTCTTCATCGCTATCCTCGATAAGAATCGGAGCCCCCCAGCACCCTCGCCAACTCTTGCAAACAACCGGAAGCTCGCCCTCCAACACCCTCGAGCGGAAGCAGAGTCGAAGGTCGTGCGGCTCCAGCTCCAACGGCTCAGGCTTCGGAGCACGCAAACCCTCACCCCCGCCACCACCAGGATTGCTAGCTGTTCCTCCACCAAACAAGTAATCTAAGCCCTCCCCATCATCCTCACTCTCACTCTCAGCGGAGCCGAATAAAAAACGCCACGCTTCCTTGTCCGTCAGATCCGCAGTCCGCCAGAAATGATTTGACAGCTAGACTGACCGGTCGTGCTTCACTAACCTCCACCACCAAATTTCATCAAAACTCGCTCGGAGATTCTTACGCTTCAAGTTATACCAGCTCTCCCCCGAAATGAAAAAGTCCTGCCGATTCATCATCAGCGGGATCACGTTAAACACGGGGGCACGAGGCTCGCCTCAACCGCGCAGCGAAGGCACATCATCGGGGCCCATCAAACCTTCGCCCTAACACGCGAGACCAAACCCCGCATAAAAAAAGTAGAACCGCCAAGCCAAAATACCAATAAATAAAACCAAACCATCGAATGAATTCAAAAGGCCTCTAAGCCCGAAGGTAGCAAAGCCTTATGGCTCAAGACACTTTACAATCATCCAAAGTGTATATCATGCAAATTGTTCAAGTGAAACTCTCTCAAATTCTTGCCAAAGAAAAAGAACGTGGACTCATGTCACTTCAAGCTTCTCCACCAGAATTGCGACCAACCTGCTCTGTCATGGAAACCTCCACAGCTTGATCGGTTCCCGGGGTAGCCTCGGGTTCATGCGCGCTCGCATCCATCGACACAGGCACCGAGCCACCTACGCCGGTTGTCCCGGTGGTTGTCATCGCGTTTCCTTCCTCCGGTGGCGGCAACTCCCCAACGGGCTCGCTTGCAGCACCGCCCTGCGAAGGTCAAAACAATTGTGTCAGGAACGAACTTAGCAGAGCATCCGGGACAACAACACATCAACAATAAAAAGCACGACCATTACCCCTGTAGAGTTCTCACCAACGATCTCGTAGGCCAGTTTGGTGCCGCCGACCAATGCAAACTTCTCGAAGGCAGCAAGCCTACAGCAGCGGCCATCGGTTCTTTCTTTGCTTCGAGAACCTCCGCAACGGTGGGATACCTGAAATCAGGAGCAACGATCTTCCGAGCATGCCGACTGCCGGCATTTTTAAGGGCGCAGGCAGTAGCAAGTCCTCCGCAGTACACCCCCACTTCTGTCAGCTGATCAAAAAATGGGGTCAAGAAGTTCAGCTCAGTAGTCAACCACTCCATGTATGCTTCAACGCCGGGCTCAGCAGGCAATTCACTGGTGGGAGCTCCGCAGCATATGCCAGTTGTGCATCAAACGTTTGCTTCACCTCCGCCATGCGCGCTACCAACGCTCGAAGCATATCGGCGTCTCTTCCCTCCGCATCCTCCACCCGCTTCTTCAGAATCTCCTCACGACCTTCGACGCCCTCAGCTCTCGCCTTCATATCCTTGAAGTCCCGTGCAAGGTCCCGCATCTCCTGCCTTAGCCCCAAGCTCCGGGTAACAGCCGCGTCACAATCCTCGAACGCTTTCTTGGAGCTCTCGTGGAGCTTCTTCATATCAGAGTCATGAGAAGCCTGCTCCGCGAGAAGATCCTGGACACGTTGCTCGAGTTCCTTGTTCTTTTTCTCCAGCTCCGCCATCTCCCTCCGGATCTTCTCCTCCTCCTTCGCAATCTGCCGCCGCGAAACCCGCGCAAGCAGAACGGCCTCCACCAGCTTTGCCTCAGCGTCAACCAAGTTATGCTCCAACTTCTGCCCCCAGGTACACCTCCGCCTCAGGAACGCTGACCCGGCCAAAGGCAGGAACCAAGAACCTCCGCTCTTCATCGCTGCAGGTCAACTGACACCCGCGAAGGTCTGCACTGGTATACAAGTGCACCTTGGGATCGGTCACCCCCGCAGACTAGGAAAAGTAGGGCAGGGAACTCGGTGCAGCCTCACCAAAGGCGTTTTTACCGGCCATCGTCTCGGCTGAAGGCACCACCTCCTCACCATTTACCCAAATGTGGACTCCTTCATAACCCAATGGCTCGCCTGGTCTCCCGGGTGACAGCTCAGCTTCCGTCATCTCAGCGTCGCGGTTCTCCGCCCCCGGTCGCATCTCTACAGCCTCCGGCTGAGCCTCAACGGCAACCTCCCGCGGGACCTCCGCGGGGGTTTTCTCCCTCGAGGCCAGCGGCGAGGTGATCTCCGCGTCCTCCTGCACGTCGTCGCCCGGGCGAACAGCCGAAGGAGATGAGCTCCCGGAAGAGTCGTCCCGGGATCCGGCATCCTCATCCCCGCTGCTGCTGCTGGACGAAGGTATGCTCACGACCAGGGTGGGCGTAGGCACCGCCAGCGACAGTGAAGCACCACGGCCTCTACCAAGCCCCCGACTCCGTCCTCCTCTCGCCGGCAGCGGAGGTCGTTGCGCAACCGGTGCAACATTCAGCGCCTCCCCCGCGGACGGGGTCGCCGCGGTAGCGGAAACAGAACGTGCGGCCTCTGACGACCCGCTACCCCGACCGCTGGACGTCCTCTGCAACTTCCTCCCACCACGACCACCTCCGCGACCAAGAGCAGGTACATCATCGCTGGCCGACACTTCGGAGGTCTCCGAGGTGGCCTCAGCTACGGACCGTTTCCTCGTCCTCCGTTGCTTCTCCTTCACGGGAGCAGCAGCTTCCGCCACAGTCCCATACTCAATTCCCAACAGACCGTACACCCGGTTCACCCGGGCCACCCCAGCCATCTCTTCCTTTAGTTTCTTCTGCTCCGCATCGTCTACTTTCCCAACAAGCTCCAAAACCTCCGATTCCACCACAGCATGAATCTTTTTCAAAGCCTTTGCCTCGTCCACGGAGGAAGTAAACTCTTCCATCCAAACAGCACGAAGGTCGGGCAAATTCAAGTCCTTCAGGAAACCAAATCCCTGAGCGTTGTAAGAGGACTCCCCCTCCTTTGCCGCCCCTCTCCAATCGTGGTCGCCCTTCAATGGCACGACCTTCGCGCGATGATATTCCGCAAATAGATCCCGCTGCGTCATGCACCGAGAGAGGTCGTGCATGACATCTTCGCAAAGCCATGACCCCACGTCGGAAACGGCGGTCACCTTCACTATATCCTTGTCGGGGAGCGGACGAAGGTCGCCCATCAGCCCCCGAACCTCCGCTTCATCCAGACGATAATAGAACCACCTGGTCAACCAGCCTTCCCACTTGTTCTTTTGAGCCTGCACGGGCACCTTCGCAGTGGCCCGACGACGAAATGTGTAAACTCCAAATTGGCTTTCCTCCTGCACGGTCTTGTCCTCAACCTTCACTGTCCTCGTCTGTTTCTGCAAGTGCAAGCTGTGAACCCTCGCAAATCCCTCCACTGTTGGCTCCACCCCCTGTGAGTGGCAGCCCCACACAAACGCGCACAGCTTCGGGAAGCTGTTGGGCGTAAGATGATGGAAGTGGACACCGAACCTTCGCAGGGCGCCCAGTACCAGTGGGTGAGGCGAAAACTGAAGCCCTGCCTCGAAGAAAGCCTCGAACACCACCACCTCATTGTCATTGGGAAGTGGCGTCAACACCGACCCAGCGGGCTTCGCCCGGTCCTTCTCCAGCCATCCCCTAGACGTGAACCTCGCAAGATCTGCATCCTTCACAGTGCTGGCCCCGAACTCGTAGACGGGAATAGAGCTAACGGGGCCCATGGAGGCAGACACCTTCATCATCTAGTCCTCACCCCCGCTTTCACAAGCAATCACAACCTCCGACAACCCTCACCCTCGTGACAATCAACAACCCCCGCGCTCGAGAAAGCTATGGCAAGGAAAGCTCCCGGTGGCAAGCGCGCTGGAACAGGTAAAAGATGTCCTTTTCACCCACCCCGGCTATTTATAGGCCGGGGGAGTGTTGACATTTCTAACGCCACTCAGTGTTAGGTTGTCATCCCCAACATGGCGCCAAAAATGCTGGTACTAAATAATGCAACTGCTACTAGAAATAAATATGGGATCCGCAAGTTTACGGATAATACCGATGTAGCATTTTAACCAGGAGTATCTAGGTATCGTTATTTATAATTTTACCACTTTGGGAAGGGAAGGCACTGGATAATGAGTGATAAGCAATGCACATGCGATAATGGAGAGCTTAACCTTGTCTCGTATCGATCATCTCATACGGGGTAAGTGTCACATAAAATATAGGAATGAATGATAAATGACATAAGA
This sequence comes from Themeda triandra, assembly GCA_018135685.1. Taxonomy (NCBI): domain Eukaryota; kingdom Viridiplantae; phylum Streptophyta; class Magnoliopsida; order Poales; family Poaceae; genus Themeda; species Themeda triandra. The sequence continues at coordinate 230,699 of JAENPR010000787.1, forward strand.
TAAATGAGAGCAATTAGCCACATAAAATAATAGTAATAAGCCATCTCAACTTAGCACTCTAAGCTTATAACACTAGCGTGGACTAGGACGATCTAGGGTATAATCCTATGTTATTCTAACTACAAAGTCAAAGCATACAATGATTAGTGCAAGAACATCTAGCAATCATGGTGGGAAAATGTTACATCTATGCATAGTGATATTACGAGAGAAGACAAGAGACATAGCAATGACTTCAATGTAATAGGTTGTTCTACTAAGACCTACCAACGGGGATGGAATACAAAGGACTCAACGGAACCTGTCACTTCCGCGATCTACCACACGACCCGACCAATAGGGTGTAATCGCAGATAAATACGGTCTAGGCACCACGCCTACACAATATTTACCACTTACCCATCGATCTAATGAGCAAGCGCTATACGATCCTATTCATAAACATAATTCTAGTCCAACTATGCTAAACATATAATCAAAGTAAACTAAGAACAATATAATTGAGAACATAATCAAATAGAGCAAAGTCAAGTCGATATAATAGAATAGAATAAAGTACTACTCATAGTATCATGAACAATGATGAATATTACAAGAATGTAGAGGGAATTACCAAGAACTCGAGATCCGGACTCCAAGCTAGGCTTGATTCCCTCTAGATCTATTCCTATGTAGCTATGCTACTAAACTATGAAGCTCTAATTGAGATGGTGGCTCTGGCTCTTCTGAATTCTGATGAGAGAATGAACTCTTGAATGAATTAGGGTTTCAAAAGAATTGCTTCTCCAGGGGCCAGGGGCTCTGAATATATAGCCCCCTAGGATGAACCACAGCCCTCGGATCAAACCGACCTAAATGGACGATAATTATTCATCCTCAAAGGCGGTGGAGGCAGGATCCACGAGACTCAACCTGATTGGTTGAGGTGGGGAGTCGGCCGACTCCCCCCTGGGTCGGCCGACCCACCACAATGCCAGGTGGGTCCCCGCTTCTAGGTGTTGCCTTCTGGAGTCTTCTAGATTATACAATTTTACCCGTTCTTTCTTTATCTCTATGTAATCATGACATGTGGGCCTCCTTTGGTTCTCTTTCTGATAACCCCCTGCAGAAAATAGACAATCATCAAAACTCGTGGAATTCTGTCAGTGTAACCCCTATATCTAACAGGTGAACTCATATTAGTCCTTTCTCTTACCGCGTTGACGGTATAAAATTGATACTTAACGAACGTCAACAAACTCCCCAAGCTTACCTTTTGCTCGTCCCCGAGCAAAGATAGACTCAAGTGATGGATCGGGAGTTGCTACAATGCTTTCACTCCTCACAAGTACACATGCGTTCAAACAAGAACTCTCCTCCGGATTAGAGTGAACTATTCTGACTCAAAAACTTACTCATATTACCTTTCACCATGGGGCTTGTAACCGTCACTTGGGTCTTGAGTAGTTGAAAGACAGAACGGTCAAGTCAAGCGCCATGTTTCTTGCTCTTTGATCAACTATTATTCTGGAGTTTTTGCAAAGTTTTGATTTCAAAACTCGAGTTCCTTGTATGAACCTTTCGTGTCTCTCATTTGTGGTATTTTCGGATCCTCTCTAAGGCATGAGTAGTGTATGCCTTCTCTCTTCTCTCGAGAATATGTGGTATTTGTGGAACTAAGGCATAGTGAAAAGAACCTTTCTCTCTTACCCTACTTTCTAATAGGCTTATGTGGAGCTCATAGGTGGGGAGACACTCAAACTCACTTGCATATATTGCACAGTTAAGACATGGATCCAATAGGAACTAAAATATATAAATTCATATGTGCATGTGAATGAGGAAATGGAATGATGGTGATGATAATAAGGAAATGATTATGAGGGGTACTCAACTGGTGAACATCTACTTCTACACTTGCTTCTTCGGGGATAACATGACTCCCTTTATTTGGAAACATTGAAACTTCTTGAATGGGAGGACTTGGCTACTCTTTCCTTTCTTCTTTTTTTTTCTCTTTTCTTCTCTCTTTTTTTTAGAATAACCAATCCTCTGAAAACGAACTTTAGCAATGGGGATTCATATAACTTGAAATGATAATGACTGGAGCTTTTATGTAGGCAATGAAACGGCGATGATTATTTCTAGATGTTCACTCCCAGGATAGGAGTAGTACCTTTCTAGATGAAGTGAAATGAATGGCATATGTATATGTGAATGGATGGATGGATGGATGGATGGGTGGATGCGTACTCCCAGGGTAGGAGCAGCGTAGGTGCGTATCTCTAGGGTAGAGACAGCACAGTATGTGTGGTGGATATGGATCTATATGTGGGTGGTACTTCTAGGGACAGAAGTAGCACAGAATGAATATAGCATTTATAAAATGGGTGCATGCTTCTGAGGACAGAAGTAGCATAGATCAATGGATGGAGAGCACATAGTATTGACTTTAATTGCATGACTAATTCCTTATGGGTCCACAGCATAACCACACTCAATGCCTAAATAGACTATGCTCAAGCTACAGTGTGATCTATATAAACAGAAGGGTTTTCCTAATCTAGTAAGCATGAATATATGGCCGTGGTAGGAATTTAAACTCTCATCATAAAGGAACTCATCATGCAAGAATTTAATATTTTCAAAGATAAATTCTCCGTAACTCTAGTATCTCTAGGAACAAGATGGACAGCACTCAAAACCTTCCCATATCATACCCGTCAACCACCTAGACTTAGATCAAGTATTCGCTACCCACAAGTTTCGTGTTCGAGCAAATCTCAAATCTAAACAGTTGTGTCCAAAACTCGGGAGGGTGCAAGGTTGAAAACTAGGTACTTGAAAGGAATTACGGCAGAGCAACTATTCATCATTTCCATGCGAGTTTATTCTAGGGGATAAATTTTAAGACAGATTGCAAGAGCTCTCCAAAAGTAGAAAAGATAAATAAGGAAATCTTTTTACGGGTTTCTATGGTTATGCATCTTTTTTAGTTGTTTTAACAAAGCACACTCTAACAAGGTATAAATAGATAAGTTGGAAACACTTAGCTTGGTACACGGGGATGCTCTCCCCCAAGCCGGATGTTGACATAGTCTCTCGATGTTGCCGATGTGCACCGAAGATGTTCTAGTCCTCCAGGAGTGTCGTAGAAAGTTGCTGTTGGAGACAGCGTTCAATTGTCACGGACAGCACTCCGACAGGGGACTGGATGTCCTTCTGCCTGTTAGCTATTCATGATCCTTGATGTTCTGTGCAGCTCAAATAGACAGCAAAGCTTGTGGAACTGATTAAGCGTTAGTGATAAAACCTCTAGGCCTTGGTTGTCTAGAACTTTCCTAACTTAAAACTCATTCTAACAGGATCACAAGAAATATTTTTATCTTTTTATTTTTTAAGGAATGCAGACAGGGAAAGATAAATATGCTGAGAAATTATTTTTGTGCCACCACAGTGAATGATTATCCACATGGGGCTTAACATTTTTCGGATGCAAATGCACAACATCTTTATTTTCTTTTCTAATGCGAGACAAAAGGGTAAAGATGCAACTAAGATATAAGTGGGGAAATAAATATGCTAAGGTAAAAATGCAATGCTAAAAGTAATTGCTGATAAATACCAAGTTACCTCTTGGCGCGGCGTTCGGCGGTTTTAAGTCCTCCGAACAGGACTTGTCATGTTCGCTTCATTTTTCAAGGGGCGCATTGGCTGGCGCCTCTGATGATGTCGCCTATTGTGTAGGAATTGATTCTGATTTTGCTTTTACCTTCCACACCTTCTTTGTTGGAGAGGATGACCTTGAGGAGGAAGCTTCTTGAACCACTTGTTTCTCTTCTGTTGGTAGTACCTCTTCTTCTTCTACAACGTTCTTCTCTTTTGGGTACCGATCTTCATATCTTGACACTTCTCCCTCATAGTCAGCCCATCCATCTGTAGTGATGTTCTTCTTGTTCTAGCGGTGGGTACGCTGCCTTCTCCTTGTTCTGTTCTTCTTGGGCTCCTCAGTGATTATATAATTATTGTTGAAGTAGCGGCGTACCTTCTCAGTGGGAAAGTGGAAATGGATCTCTCCTATTCCAATATAGATGATAGCTCTGGTGGTGTTCAGGAATGGTCTCCCTAGGATGATTGGCGGATCGTAGTCATCTCCCATATCGACGACTAGGAAGTCGGTAGGGACATACGGTCATCTATCTGGATGAGGACATCCTTTACTTCTCCTTCGACGAAGCGGAATGTCCGATCTCGCCATATCCGCACGTGCATAGGTAGGCTCCAAAGGCATAGTGCCATATAGATACTCATAAGTTACCTTGGCCATAATGTTGACCCCCGATCTGGTGTCACAGACAGCTTTATTGAAAGAGCTTCTGTTGATGGAGCATTGAATGGTTGGGACACCTGGGTCATCCTTCTTGATCAGACGTGGGGACCTGAGTAAGTGGTCATGCTCCCTGTGGACTGCAGTGACCATCCTCACTGTCTCCATCTTCTTGGTCTTCTTATTCTTGTTCTTGCACTTCTTAGCTGGATTCTTCTTCTTCTCACTGTTCGCGGGTGTGTCTTTGGGAACTATGCAAAGACTCGTTCTTGAAGAAGAAGGTTTCTCTCTTGCCCTTGATGTTGAAGATGATCTTGGCGGTGTTGGCGTACATGATGGCTCCAGCAGTGTTCAAGAATGGTAGTCCCTGAATGACAGGGACCTTTCATCACCGCCCGTATCCACTACCACGAAGTCACTGGAACATACGAGTTGCCTACTCGTACACATATGTCTTCAAGTACTCCCAAAGGAACACGGAGTGACCGATCCGCAAGCGAAGCGCATAGATGTGTATGTTAAGGGGCATCCGAATAGCTTCTCATATATCACTCTTGGCATGATGTTGATGCTTGCACCGAAGTCACGATTGCCTCATTGAAGTTGATACTTCCAATGGAGATCGGAATGACTGGTCTCCCTGGATCGCCCTTCTTGATTGGCAGAGTTGAGTCAATCCATGATCCTTTTGATGGATCACTCCGGCTGTCTTCTACATTGAATATATCAACAAGATTTGCAGTTTCGAGCTCTTTGGGTTGTCCTGCTAGTTTACCTTAACCAGCAGAGGGAGCAAGGTTGACAAGCTGTTGTACCTGCGACTCAAGTATCTTGTTGAAGCGAAGCCGACTCTTGATGGCATTGGAAAAGCCATCCATTCTCGTTGCCGAGTGTCTCTAGGACCTTGTCATTTGATGTCGCCTTCTTGGACCATTGTCCATCATCTTGCCTTGGTTCAAGCACTAACTCTCTCAAAGGCGGCCGGTTGTAAATATTGTAGGAGGAGTTGTTGCCTTGATAATTGCCCGAATAATTGCCTAAGTAGTTAGGCCTCGCTGTTGATTCCAACCTTGATTCCGCGAGGACGATAGTAATTATTGTTGTTGTTGTTGAGGTAGTTCACATCCTCCTTCAGCTCGGGCGCGTTAGCACCCGTGTGCCCAGATCTCTCCACATTCTTCACATGTCATGCGAGTATCATGTATATGCATGACTTCTTTCTTCTCTCGTGGCTCTCTCATCGAGCCTCTTCATTAGCAGATCCATTTTGCGAGACAACATGTCTACCTCCTTTAGCCGGTGCATTCCTCCACCTCTCTTGCGGGTCTCTGCGTTCTTTCTTCACTCCAACCTTGGTTGGATGCCATCTTCTCCACAAGAGCCGTGGCCCGAGGAATAGTGAGTGATAAGAATGCACCTCCAGCAGCAAAGCATCCATCGTCTCACGTGTGTCGTTGTTCTTGAGCCCATGGTAGAATGTCTGCATAAGCAGCCAATTCTCCATGCCATGATGAGGACACTCGAGGATGTAGTCTTGAAAGCGCTCCCAAGCTTCGGGGACAGTCTCATCATGATGTTGCTGAAAGCTTGATATCTTCCCACGAAGAGCATTTGTCTTGCCCATGGGAAAGAACTTCGCCAAGAAATTGGTGGAACATAGTGCCCACGTAGTATTTTTATCCTTGTTGGCGTAGAACCACTGCTTCGCTCTCCCTAAGAGTGAGAATGGGAAGAGGCGAAGTAGTATAGCATCTCTGGGGACGTCCTTGATGGTGAATGTGCTACAAATCTCCAGGAAGTGTTGGAGATGAGCACTAGCATCTTCATGGGCCTTCCCACAGAACTGGCTTGCTTGCACCATGTTGATCAGCGCAGGCTTGAGCTCAAAAGCTCCTTCGATGTCCGCAGCTGGTCCAGTACGAATGTTGTCCGTAGTTGGAGCTAAGAACTCGCAGAGTGACTTGTTCGCCATGGCTTCAAACGCTGGTGTCAAGTCTCGAACGAAAGGTCGACTTTCTGTTTCCAATAAACTTCCAAGTTGAGTTGATGATGATGATTGATTGGTCTTCTTCAACCTGCTTCTAGCCTTTCTGATTAAAGCTTCTGGATCGTCAATATAATTATCGGGAAGAATTGTCTTTTTCATACATTACCCCGCATAAGATATAAAAATAGACAAAAGACAAGGGTAAGGCCTGTATGAGTAGAGAATGGTGACAAGTGCTCAATCTCATTATGTAGTGCAATGCTGCTCATTATCCATTGGCTTTCAACCTTCCCCGTAACGGCGCCAAAAATGCTTGTTGACATTTCTAACGCCACTCGTGTTAGGTTGTCATCCCCAACATGGCGCCAAAAATGCCGGTACTAAATAATGCAACTGCTACTAGAAATAAATATGGGATCCGCGTTTACGAGATAATACCGATGTAGCATTTTAACCAGGAGTATCCAGGTATCGTTATTTATAATTTTACCACCGGGAAGGGAAGGCACTTTGGATAATGAGTGATGAGCAATGCACATGCGATAATGGAGAGCTTAACCTTGTCTCAGTATCGATCATCTCATACGGGGTAAGTGTCACATAAAATATAGGAATGAATGATAAATGACATAAGATAAATGAGAGCAATTAGCCACATAAAATAATAGTAATAAGCCATCTCAACTTAGCACTCTAAGCTTATAACACTAGCATGGACTAGGACGATCTAGGGTATAATCCTATGTTATTCTAACTACAAAGTCAAAGCATACAATGATTAGTGCAAGAACATCTAGCAATCATGGCGGGAAAAGGTTACATCTATGCATAGTGATATTACCAGAGAAGACAAGAGACATAGCAATGACTTCAATGTAATAGGTTGTTCTACTAAGACCTACCAATGGGGGACGGAATACAAAGGACTCAACGGAACTGTCACTTCCGCGATCTACCACACGACCCGGCCAATAGGGTGTAATCGCAGATAAATACGGTCTAGGCACCACGCCTACACAATATTTACCACTTACCCATCGATCTAATGAGCAAGCGCTATATGATCCTATGCATAAACATAATTCTAGTCCAACTATGCTAAACATATAATCAAAGTAAACTAAGAACAATATAATTGAGAACATAATCAAATAGAGCAAAGTCGAGTCTGATATAATAGAATAGAATAAAGTACTACTCATAGTATCACGAACAATGATGAATATTACAAGAATGTAGAGGGGAATTACCAAGAACTCCGACAGATCCGGACTCCAAGCTAGGCTTGATTCCCTCTAGATCTATTCCTATGTAGCTATGCTACTAAACTATGAAGCTCTAATTGAGATGATGGCTCTGGCTCTTCTGAATTCTGATGAGAGAATGAACTCTTGAATGAATTAGGGTTTCAAAAGAATTGCTTCTCCAGGGGCCAGGGGCTCTGAATATATAGCCCCCTAGGATGAACCACAGCCCTCGGATCAAACCGACCTAAATGGACGATAATTATTCATCCTCAAAGGCGGTGGAGGCAGGATCCACGAGACTCAACCTGATTGGTTGAGGTGGGGAGTCGGCCGACCCACCACAATGCTAGGTGGGTCCCCGCTTCTAGGTGTTGCCTTCTCGAGTCTTCTAGATTATACAATTTTACCCGTTCGGTCTTTATCTCTATGTAATCATGACATGTGGGCCTCCTTTGGTTCTCTTTCTGATAACCCCCTGTAGAAAATAGACAATCACCAAAACTCATGGAATTCTGTCAGTGTAACCCCTATATCTAACAGGTGAACTCATATTAGTCCTTTCTCTTGCTGCGTTGACGGTATAAAATTGATACTTAACGACCGTCAACAGGGAGTTCACCGCGGTAACGGCCGACACGGATCCCGAGGACGTGGTGATCACACGGCGTGCAGGGTGCCACGCAAACCCTAGTCGTCTTATCGCCGCAACAGTGGCAGAGCCCACTTTGGCCCATCATTCAACCAAAATGTCCAAACACGAATGGGCCCAGCTAAAACGGGCCACGAGCAACGATTGGGCATCGCTGCGGAGGACGGCCTCGGATGACACGCTTCCTGGCCGTGCTCCCCTCTTTTCTCAAGGGCGTTGCTCCGACCCCGCCAGCCGGGCCGAACCATCGAGGGGCTACTGTTGGGGGGAGCAACCTCCGCCAGGACCCCCCTACGTAGCTCCGCGGCCCAAACAGGGGCCAAGACACCCAAGTAAGCCACGCAGTCCCGGATGACCTTCCCTGGAGTACCCCTACCATTGGCGAAGGTCTTCGCGCTCACCTCAACGAACCAGCGAAGGTACAGCCAACGTTCACAGTTTCCCATCTCCACTCACACTCTTCGTAGGTACGCAACATGTTGATGGGATCACCTAAGACCTTCGCGACGGTGGGCAAGGTCTCCCAAGACCTTCGGAGCGGCTGTCCAACGCGGGTAGCGCCAAGGACCACGGACAACCTCCGAACGGCTGCGCGGGAGGTCACCACGAGGCGGCGTCGGTGGCCAGACACATGGAATCCGCAGCGATCCGACACGTGGTGCTCCAGGATAGGATAGAGGAGAATGTCTGTTGTTCAGCTGTGTACCAAAACACCCCTGTTGGGGCCCACCTGCAGTGTAACAAGGGTCGGAACCCTAATGTAAAAAAGCCCCATGACCCTTGGCATGGCCTATAAATATCAGGGGGTGGCATGTGTAAAGGGAGAGAGGACTTGGCTTTTTTAGTCCCAATTAATGCAAATTTCTGAACCTGGCCCCACCAACATTATTTCCCGTTGATACACATTAGAACCTCACATCCTATCTGGGAAACCTTCGCCCTCCTCCTCCGGCTCCCGGCGAAGGTAGGAGGGCAAGTGCTTATACCAACACGTTTGCTACTCTAATTATCTAGAATAACTAGAGCACTCAAATACAAGCGAGTTCTAGTAAATAAAATAAAGTAAGAATTAAATAAAGAACTTAGAAATAATAATTAAAGAACCGGGAGATTGCTGAATGACGAACCATATGCTGCAAAAGTACAATGTTGAGGAAGATCCGATAGATCTGGCTCCTCCTCAGCTCTCTCCTCCTCTCTCCCTTTACAACTTGATGAACTAGACGAAGAACATGAAGAACTAGACGAACTAGATCTAGAACTAGATGAACTAGATCTAGAACTAGATGAACTAGACAACTACAACTAGATGAACTAGATGAGATTCATCTAGAGGGACCTCTACTTCTACTTGGATGGAGAGTTGAAACCCTAGCTTTTGCTCGTAGAAGAGATATGGTGAAAACCCTAGGGGCGAACTAGATGAACTAGACAACTACAACTAGATGAACTAGATGAGATTCATCTAGAGGGACCTCTACTTCTACTTGGATGGAGAGTTGAAACCCTATCTTTTGCTCGTAGAAGAGATATGGTGAAAACCCTAGGGGCGCCCTCCTTATATAGCCCTGGGTAGAGTAGCCCCTAAGGAACCACCACATCATCAATCCGCGTGATGTGCCATGTCAGCAATCCAGGAGACTGGCTCTTATTGGCCAAGAGGAGGGGCGCCTCCTAATAGAGGTGGGCGGCCACCCATCCTATGACAGGTGGGCCTCCCCGTGGGGTCTCGCCTTCTATGCTTTGTCTCTATGTAATCATGACATGTGGGCCTTCCTCCTTTGTCTCTATGTAAACTTGATGTGTGGACCCTCTTGCTTATGTCTCTATGTAAACATGACATGTGGGCCCTCTTTGGCTCTTTTTTCGATAACCCCGCAGAAATAGATATTCACCAAAACTCATGGAAATTTGTCAGTTAAACCCCTAAGTCTATGGTGAAATTACAATATGCCTTTTTAGCTATTTGTTGACTTTTGTTGCTTGCGTCATCATTTCATGTGAAAAATTCTTTCCTTCATATCTTTTTTATTCCAGACTCCAAATGTAGCAAACAATATATCCAATTCGATCATCTCGACGAGGCCTTCACAGTGATGTACTTCATTTCATCATTTGAGATACTTTTATTTAATGACTTTGTCCTTTTTAGCTCCTTTTCGTGTAAGCCCCGCAAATCATAGATGCACCAAAACTTGTGGAATTTGTTAGTTCAAACCTCTAGACCTATGTTGGTGATCATCTTTTTGCAGCTATAGAAGTTATGTTGACTGTTAAAAATTGACATTAACTACCGTCAACAAACTCCCCAAGCTAAACCTTTGCTCGTCCCTGAGCAAAGCTAAACTTAGCCAAGGATCAGGAGTTGCTACAATGCTCTCACGCCTCAAAAGTACATGTGCGTTCAAACAGGAACTCTCCTCCGGATTAGAGTAAACTATCTTGACTTCAAACTTACCCATATTACCTTCCACCATGGGGATTGTAGCCTTCACTTGGGTCTTGAGCAGTTGAAAGACAGAACGGTCAAGTCAAGCACTATGTCTCTAGCTCTTTGATCAACCTTCATTCCGGAGTTTTGCAAGATTTTCAAATAAAACTCAGAGATTCCTATGTATGACCCTCTCAAGTCTCTCCTTTGTGGTATTTCTGGATCCTTACCAAGGCATTGATGGTGTATGCCTTCTCTCTTCTCAAGATATGTGGTATTTTTGGCATAAGGCAGAGTAACATTGTGCCTTCACTCTCTCACCCTACCTCTAATAGGCTTATGTGGAGTTTGTAGGTGGGAGCTTATGCATATGTTGCATAGTCAAACCATGGATTCGAAGAATCTGGGCATACAATCAAATCAAGATGTGCATGTGTATGGCCCTATATATGGGTTAAGTGGATATATGGTTATAGTAGAAAATGGTGATGATAGATATAAGAAGACATGTAGGGGTAAAGGGATAATAATGGTGAACACCTAATTCTACTTTTGCTCCTCGAAGAAATCTATACCTCCCTTGAACTATGAAGAATTTGGGGAGAATTTGGACTGCTAAAAATCTCTATTTGGGACATTTCTTCTTGCTCTCCTCTTTTTATCTCTTTTTTTTGATGAAGCACCCATGTCTCTTCTTTGAAAATATTGATGGAGGTAGCAGCAAAAGGATATTTGGAGCTTTATTGGATAACAAAAGGGCTAGCAATGGGTGAAGGGATATTTTTGATGCTCACTCCCAGTGTAGGAGTAGAACAATTTTGGGATGTGTCTAAATGGATGAATATGGTGGCGCATACTTCCAGGGTAGAAGTAGCGAGGGGTGCATGGTGTATGTGTGTGTGATCTTGATTTTAACTGTATGATGAGTTTCTAAGGGTCAACACGATCGACCATACTCAAAGTATAAGTAAGTATCAGTGGACTTTCTAGTCTATCAAATATGCATATATGGCAGTGGTAGGAATTTAAACTCTCGTCATACAGGAACTCATCATGCAGCAGTTTAAATTTTCAAAAGATAAATTCTCCAGAACTCTAGTATCACTTAGAACAAGATAAACAGCAACTCAGACCTTCCCATATCATAGCCGTCAACTACCTAGACATAGATCAAGTATTTGCTACCCACAGGTTTCAGATTCAGAGCAAATCTTCGATCAAAACAAAGGTGTCCAAAACTTGGGAGTGTTCTAGGTTGAAAACTCGGCACTTGAAAGGAATTATGGCAGAGCAACTATTCATCATATCCATAAGAGTTTTATTCTAGGGATTTATTTGAGCAGCAAAACCTCATACACTCCCTTTTATTTAACAAACTTAAACATTACATAAAACAAAATATATGTAGCAAGCAAATTAAAATATAAAAGAAGGGATCAAGATATACTTAGCTAGATACATGGGGGTGCTCTCCCCCAAGCTGGATGTTGGCATAATCTCTCACTCTTGTGCATTGCATGTTCATCTTCCAAATCCTGCATAACTCAAATAGACAACAAAACTCATGGAACTTGATTAAGCGTTAGGTGCTCGAGCCTTAGTTGTCTAGAGCCTCTATGAAGGAGTTTTTAAATTGGATCTTTAAATTGTAGGAATTCAATCACATCAATTTCTTCTAAGTTTTCAGGTTCAAGAAACACTTTCAAACGTTGGCCATTTACCTTGAATATGCTACCCGAATCATCCTGAAGTGTGACAGCGCCATAAGATGCAACTTCAATCACCTTGAATGGTCCTTCCCATTTGCTTCTAAGTTTTCCATGACCGAAGAGCTTTATTCTTGAGTTGAATAAGACAAATTTGTCTCCAGGCTTGAACTCCTTGTGCTTGATTCTCTTATCATGCCAGGTTTTGGTTCTTTCTTTATAAATCTTGGAGCTATGATAAGTCTTTTCTCTCCATTCTTCTAGCTCAGATATTTGCATCTGACGATTCTTGCCCGCTAGATGAAGATCCATCTTCCATTTCTTGATTGCCCAGTGAGCTCTGAATTCCAATTCAATAGGCAAATGGCATGTCTTCCCATATACTAGCCGATAAGGTGACATGCCTATGGGTGTTTTGTATGCGATCCGGTATGCCCATAGTGCATCATGAAGCTTGTACTTCCATTTCTTTCCCATTTCGTCCACAGTCTTCTGCAGGATGTTCTTAATTTGCTTATTTGATGTTTCTGCTTGACTGCTTATTTGGGGATGGTATGGAGTTGCAACATTATGCTTAACTCCATATTCTGTCAGGAATTGTTTGAAGCTCTTGTCAATGAAATGTGATCCTCCATCACTTACAACCATTCTAGGTGTGCCAAATCTTGGGAATATCACTTCATGGAACATCTTCTTGACGTGCTTGGAATTGGCAGCTCGACATGGTAATGCTTCAACCTACTTGGACATAGTCAACTGCCACCATTATGAATTCAGCATCTCCAAATCTTTGGAATGGTCCCATGTAGTCGATTCCCCAAACATCAAACAACTCTACTTGCAGGTTGTTCTGGAGTGGCATTGCATCACGAGCATTGATGTTTCCATGTTTCTGACATCTAACACATCTTCTAACAAATTCCTTTGTATCTTGATACATCGTGGGCCAGAAGAATCACTTTGCCAGATCTTTGCATGCGTACGGAATGCTCCATAATGTCCTCCATAGGGTGATGCATGACATCTCTCTATGATTGCTTCAACCATTGGGACACATCTCCGCAGTAATCCATCAGAATAGACTCAATAGAGATATGGGTCATCCCATAAGTGGCATCGAGCTTCATATTTGAGCTTTCTCTTATCTTCTCCTGGTGGGACATAACCTGCAACCATATAATTCACAATATCTGCGTACCGTGGGTTGGAGTGTGTTACCGCGAGGAGTGTGTCATCCTGTAGATAGTCGTTAATGGGCAACTCATGTGTTTCCTTAAACTGGAGCCTAGACAGTGTGATCGGCTACTAAATTCTCTACTCCTTTCTTATCTATTATATCTATGTTAAATTCTTGGAGTAAAAGTAGCCGGCGGATCAACCGCGATTTAGCATCTTTCTTAGTGAGCAGTATTTAAGTGCAAAGCATGATCTGAATAAATGATTACCTTTGCTCCAACTAAGTAAGATCTAAACTTGTCTATTGCAAAGACAACTACCAACAACTCTTTTTCAGTGGTAGCATAATTGAGTTGTGGCCCAGTTAAGGTTTTGCTAGCATAGGATATAGCATAGTGCTTTTTATCCTTTGTTTGGCTGAGAATGGCACCAACAGCAAAGTCGCTAGCATCACACATGATCTCAAAAGGCAACGTCCAATCAGGTGGTTGGATGATTCAAGCTGAAATGAGTGCTTGTTTGAGGGTTTGGAAAGATTCATAGCACTCATTGTCAAAGATGAAAGGTGCAACCTTAGCTAATAATCTAGTGAGGGGTCTAGCGATTTGAGAAAAGTTTTTGATAAAACGCCTATAGAACCCCCCATGGCCTAGAAAGCTTTGGATTCCTTTTACATTTGTGGGAGGTGAAAGTTGTTCAATAACTTCGATCTTTGCTCGTCCACTTCTATCCCACGATTGAACACCTTGTGTCCTAGCACTATTCCTTCCTGAACCATAAAATGGCATTTTCCCCAGTTCGGGACTAAGTGCTTTTCTTCGCATCTTTGTAAGACTTTATCTAGATTCTCTAGACAATCGTCAAAGGTTGTGCCATGGATGGTAAAGTCATCCATGAACACCTCCATGATTTTCTCGATCATGTCAGAGAAAATAGACATCATGCACTGTTGGAAAGAAGCTGGAGCATTACATAGTCCAAATGACATTCGTCGGTATGCTAAAGTTTCATACGGGCATGTGAAAGTGGTCTTACTTTGGTCATCAGGGTGGATCAGGATTTGGTGATATCCGGAATACCCATCAAGAAAACAAAAGAAAGAGTTCACAAAAAAAAAGAAAATAAAAGAAAGAGTGCTTTGCAAGCCATTCCAACATCTCATCGATGAAGGGTAATGGGAAGTGGTCTTTCTTTGTAGCCTTGTTAAGTTTTCGGTAGTCTATGCACATTCACCACCTTGTGATAGTGCATCGAGGAATGAGTTCATTCTTCTCATTTCTAACAACCGTCATTCCTCCTTTCTTTGGCACAACTTGGACAGGGCTAACCCACTCACTATGAGGGATGGGATAAATAATCCCGACGTGCAAAAGCTTAAGGACCTCTTTCTGAACAACCTCTCGCATAGCATTGTTAAGCCTGCGTTGATGTTCTCTTGATGGTAATATGTCGGGATCCGTAGGGATACGATGAGTGCAAAGAGTGGGACTAATCCCTTTGAGGTCATGGAGTGAGTAGCCTATGGCCGATCTATGTCTTTCTAGGACAGTGACAAGCCTGTGGGTTTCTTCTTGGGAAAGCTTGTCACTTATGATAACAGGCGTTTCTGGATTGTTGTTGAGAAAGACATATTTCAAGCCAAGAGGAAGAGGTTTTAGCTCAATTGAGGGTGGTGGCACCTCGAAGGTGTCTAGCTCGATAGGTTCTGCTAGCTCTTCCTCTTCTTTAATGAAATGTTCAGTATCGAACTGAGGCTGGGCCAAGTCTTCTAGAGATGCCATTAAGACTTCCTCAATAGGGTCTTCTTCAGACTTCGGTTCTACTATCGCATTATGTGAGCGTGCAAGTGAAACATCGATAGTAGAGTTCCCCAACTTTAAATTCAAGAGATATTGTTTTGGTCATTCTTGAAAGAGTGTCCCTAAAGATACACCAATCAAGAGGGACATATCTGAGATGTCATAGATGTGAAAGTCTAGACGATACTCAGAGCCTCTTATGCACAAGGGAATAGACCTCATGACCCCACAACTTTCTAAAGTAACTCTAGATGGAGTTCTTAAAAGCTTATGAGATGGGATCAAGGACTCGTTGGGGCAAAGTTCTTCAGCCACAGCCTTAGAAACAATATTCATCCCAACGGTAGGACTATATGGTTGTCTTCATTAGGGTGCAAGATTAAACATCAGAGGGGGCAATGATTCAGGCTACCTCAGTGAATAACTCCATTTCTGCCAACCTCTCATGGCTCCTGATGGCTGAGAGTCCTTTGATGTGTTCCATTAAGAAGGGATCATTGCATGGAACAATGTCATCCCTTAATAATGTAGAATGGTCTAGAGGCTTTATTTGAACTGGAAAGTTTGAGGCATTCCCAAAATCTTCAAAAAGACCATCCTCAAATTTAGAGAGGAACGTGGAAGGATGGGGCTCATCGACTTCCAATGTGGGTTGTGTTCCCATCGTGGGAGATCCTTTTGCAACCAAATCATTAGAAGGATTTGATTGTATTTCGGATTCGGTTGCATGTATCTCCTCTTTTGATCAGGGCTTGGCTCGACTTCATTTTCTTCTTCAGGAAACTCATCATAAATGCCAGTGTCGGGGGTGTTTTCAAGCATTTTCTCTAGGATTGCTTCCCCTTCACTAACGAGTTTATGCGAGAATGAACCTCCTGAAGCAATGTCAAGATGTAGAGCAGCTTCCATGTTAAGACCACGATAGAAGTGATAGTGTAAGACATGGTCGGGCAAGGCAAGGTTTGGACCAGAATTGGTAAGGCTTGAGAATCTTGCCCAAGCTGCTCCTAATGTCTCCTCTTTTTGTTGGAATTTAAGAACTTCTATTCTAAGGTCAGCAATTTTATAAAGAGGGAAGAAAGCGAGGCAAAAATTGTCTCGAAGTTCAACCCAATTTCCATTTGCACCTTTTACAGAATGAGCATACCACTTTTTCGCTCTTCCCAATAGGGAGAACGGAAATAATTTCCATTTAAGGGTTTCCTGTGTCATGCCAGCAATAATTCGACAAGAACACAACTGCTCAAATTCCCTAAGGTGGATGTATGGATCTTCGTTTGCTAACCCAGAGAAGGATAACTAACTAATCATGTCTATGAAAGCAGGGGGAAACTCATAGGCATCCGTAAGAATAGGGTCCGATGATTGTGGAGGCTCCAACAAGTCACCTTTTGGAGCAAAGAATTTAAAGATAGGAGTGAAATCCATGTGGTAAATGGTGGTAAAAGAATAAAAAAGGATACACGGACGACTTGGCTCGAAACTAGCACGGCCTACCGTTCCGCAAACGGCACCGTAAAGCTTGTTGGGTATTTTAAACGCATACAGAAAAATCCGCAAGCGTAGGGATACCGATGTAGCTTTCACCCGGGAGTATTCCGAGTATTGATTTCCATGGGGAACGTGAAGTGTACTAGAGAATCAAGGCCGTCCAAGGATAAAGATAAGAAAAGAAAGATATATATTTTTGGTGGGTGGAGAGGAACCTTATAATGTTTTATAAGTTGATTGAGTGATCAAAATCAGGCTTACTACACTCTACTTGCTATGGAGCAAGAGTACCTTTTCGACTCTCGAAAGAGACTGATAAGAAAGTAGTCGGGGGAAGGCTGCCAAAAAGCTCTACGGAACACCAACCCGAACGTGGTGGAATACAAAGACCTGATAGAGCTGTCACCTCTGGGGCTACCACAACTATCCGTGGGATTGGGCGCAAACTTAGGTAAACTATAGCCTAGACACCACATCTACGCTAGCGTTTACTACTCTAATTATCTAGAATAACTAGAGCACTTAAATACAAGCAGAGTTCTAGTAAATAAAATAAAGTAAGAATTAAATAAAGAACTTAGAACTTAGAAATACTAATTAAAGAACCTGGAGATTGCTGAATGACGAACCATATGCTGCAAAAGTACAATGTTGAGGAAGGTCCAACAGATCCGGCTCCTTCTCAGCTTTCTCCTCCTCTCTCCCTTTTCAACTTGATGAACTAGATGAAGAACACGAAGAACTAGACGAACTAGATCTACAACTAGATGAACTAGATCTAGAACTAGATGAACTAGACGAGATTCATCTAGAGGGACCTCTACTTCTACTTGGATGGAGAGTTGAAACCCTATCTTTTGCTCTGTAGAAGAGATATGGTGAAAACCCTAGGGGGCGCACCTCAGACCTCTAGTGTAGAAAAGATAAATCTCCAGAACTCTAGTGTAGTCACTAGGAATAAGATAAACAGCACCTCAGACCTTTTCATATCATATCCGTCAATTACCTAGGCTTAGATCAAGCATTCGCTACCCACAAGTTTCAAGTTCGGGGCAAATCTTAGGTCAAAATAATTTTATCCAAAATTTGGGAGAATTTGAGGCTGAAAACTAGGTACTTAAAAGGAATTACAACAAAGTAACTATTCATCATTTCC
The DNA here is from genome assembly GCA_018135685.1 of Themeda triandra. NCBI lineage: Eukaryota > Viridiplantae > Streptophyta > Magnoliopsida > Poales > Poaceae > Themeda > Themeda triandra. The sequence goes on from JAENPR010000787.1 coordinate 248,647, forward strand.
ATGTAAGAGATTATTTAGAGAGTCCTCTTTTTATTAAGAACTTCTTCAAAACCAAAATTAAGCAAACTACACATACCCTTTTTATTTTGTTTTCATTATTTTTAAACTATCATTATTACTAATTAAGAAAACTCTTAAGGAAAAAAGTAAAACTAAGAAAAGAGAATACTTAGTGGATACATGGGGGTGCTCTCCCCAAGCCGGATGTTGACATAATCGATCAATCTTGCGATGTAGCAGGGGCAAAGTGGAGATGTACTTCCTCTACGGGAGCATTAATTGATGTTGATAACTGTTGAAATAGTGCTCCAACAAGTGGATAGAATATCCACTTGCTTGTCACTCTTCTTGGTACTTCAAATTTCGTGAAACTCAAGTAGACAACAAAACTTGTGGAATAAATTAAGCATTAGTGGTTTGGCCACTTAAGCCTCGTTGTCCAAAGCTTTTGAGATTGTTTTTATTTTTCTTCTAAGCGAGCTTTAGCAGGATCTCTTTCTCAATATTTTTTGTATTTTTTATGATGCAAAGAAAATCTAACATGAAGAATGCATATTTATTTTATTTTTATGTTGCCATAGTGAATATTCTGCGTGTTTTTACACACCATAAAATTATTCACACGGGGCTTAGGATTTATGATGTAGCAAAGCAAACAAATATTTTTATTTTCTTTTCTAATGCAATGCTAATGCAGAAAAGTAAATATGATAATTAAAAAATGATTATACAAATGTGGGAAGGTAACTATGCAAAAAGGGAAACTAATGCATGCAATGCTGAAAAGATAAATATGGATAACTACCGATTTTATCTCTCGGCTAGGGTTTAGTATTTTAAGTCCTTTGAATAGGACTTCTTACCATTTTTACTCCTTAGGTGCATCATCTAATCCCAAAGGTGGAAACCTTGATAACTGCACCTCTTGATATGGTGTCACCCATGTTTTTTGTTCATCCAGCAGTTTGAAGTGAAGCATTAGTAGTGGAAGCTGGCGGTATCTTGTTCCGTGTGCAAGTTTGTAGGTTCGGGGCCTTCACTTATAGAATTTGGTGGATTGACTCCTTATTTTGCTCAAAGTATGTCATCATCATAAAGACAAGGCGAGAGACCAAGTGCATGGGCTGTTGGTGGAAGAACACCACAGAACCAAAACTTGTTCATTCTTCTTTATCCTTAGGCATATTGAACAAGATAAAGCCGATGTTTATGTGTTTTGTTTAGCTATCACATGGGTGATAGAATAAGAAGATGAGCATGAATGTAGCCTTAAAACATTTAACAGAAGGATCAAATTGCTTAGCCCATCTTCCAAAGATTGGATGTGCAACATTTTAGCTCATGTGGTTAAGACTATGAGATCAAGAAAGTGGAGCTAGGAACAAAGATTAAAGAACTACACATGTTGAGCTAATCATTTTGGTTCAAGTGAGGTTGCAACTTAAACATGGTTGTTTCTTTATTTATGTGCATATACGAGAATCAAGGAAAAACTTTTGAAGTAATGGTCACTTATCTTGAGATGTTACCTTAGTCATTGGAGAATGATGGCACCGTAACATCTCGTGGAAGGCATCCTTGCTTGGTGGTTTGCAGCTTGTTCATGTACAATTTCATCGCCTTGTTGCACTCCTTCTTTCTCATCTTTTTATCACACCATCTTTTTGCTCTTTGATTTTGATATTCTTGTCGGTCCTTATGCTCCCCTCATTGTCCGGGTATTCCTCCATGATGTTCTTTGTCTTGAAGGGACATGGTGGAGATTTGTTCACCCTCGAGGCTAGTGTCATAGGACGAGCCGAGTGGCACAGAGGAAACTAAACAAAATTAGAAATCCAACCGATTTGACAGCAAAATGGTCATTTTATCCACTGTTTGACACCGTTACCGCGAATGCGAGACGGAATGGCATGGACGATAAAAAGTTCTAGAAAATGGCACCTATGAGCACTCGAATTTTTAGTGGCATATTGGTAATGACCTTTTTATATAATGGCATACAGATAAAATTGTAACACGCCTAATGGGCCTTGGCCCATGCGGCATGCGTAAAGGGGGCCATGTGGCCAGGTTGCCGTCGTCGCCGCTCCCATCGCACCCGCGTTAGGTTAGGTTTAGATTGCTTAGGGGTTAAGTCTCCCAAGACTATAAATACAAGGGACCTTGTAACTGTTGAATTATAAGAAAGGAATACCCATAAGGCTTTTACCCTGGCTCTCAAGCCACCGCCGCTCTCTCTCACCGCGCACGCATGGCCGCCGCCCCAGCCGTAACCCTAGGGCGCCGCCCCTAAGCCACCGCCGCTGCCTGCGGCCTTTGCCACCGGCCGCCCACGCCGCCACCACCCCCTTGACCTAGCACCATCGCCATCAGGGAGCCCCCAGGCGAAAACACTAACAATTGGTATCCGGAGACCGATCTGATCCTTGGACATCAATGGCCTGCACCACCACCACCAACTCCATGGAGGATTCAAGCATCTTCACCGCTTACTGGGAGAAGAGAATCGCTGATTTTCTTCTTCAATACCAGAATGATGAAAAGAGGTATGTGCCATCACCGAACCAACCAATTATCCCAACACCTCCAGAAGTAGAGGCACCACCACTGCTGGAACCAACCATCCAGGCACCAGAAACTCTATCAGCGCTAGATCAGCAGAACGTCACAAAGCACATCAACCTGATGGCCAACAAGGAGAAGCTGGCACACTCCCAAGGAGGCACCACCATCACCAAGGTCCAAGCCAGATCAGATATGGACACCGCCATCGACAACCCTTTTGTGGAACAGAAGGTTAGAAGCGACTCCGACAAAATCTCAGTTAATTCATCCATAGAGAAATCCCTCTCATCCAGCATCACAGAGATCACCAACGAGGAGTCAAACAAGTTGTTCATGCCACCAACAGCACAGCAGCTGTCCATGTCATTGTTCCCAAATAAGATCCATGACAACGGCTATCCTTCGGTCATCATCTTTGAGCCGACCCGGATGATGACGATATCAACACACCGTCGCGACGTTCGTGACAACGGCTCGGATGAATGTCCCAAGGAAATCCAAAACATCAGCATGATCAGACAACCAGGACTTTTAAGGTAACACCTGTGTCACTACTAAAATCTTTGCAACCTCCTCTGACAATAGATCCTATAGTGCCCTCAGATGTAGCACCGTAGCTATCCATGCCACCGGCTTTCGCCGCGGTAGGCCATCCCTGCATCGCCCGGCACCCATGCAACCACCACAGTGTGCCGCTATCCTCTTGGGCCGACGTCGGTCACTAATACAAGAGGTGCCCCCACCACCAATCCAAGAGCGCCCGGCCTCTCCATCAACAACAGCCACAACTCGGCACTAGTTACTACAATTGGTGGCTATAGAACCTTTGACGAATACTGAACATCACTTTGACAAATTGTCCATCCTCATGAATGATGATGCGAAACATCCTTTGTCATGCCTTAATGACTGTGCATTCACCTCCAAAAGGCAACTTAGCCCCCAACAATATGAAAATCGGGTATGAAATCCTTCATCTAATTGAAATAGTAGAGCCACCACACATGCACTTGACAGAGAAAAGGCAGACAATGGACTGGAAACACTCTACCATCTACGTCAACAACTACATCACACTCCCAAATCAAGGTGCTCTGCGAGATGCCCACCTATAGATCTGCATCCACATCACGCTCATCGACAACGCCGATGACATCGACAGCGGCCCCCTCCTAACGATGGTCATTCAGCAGTATGTTTGTTATGACCGGCATCTCATATCAGCGTCGGACGCCTAGAAGTGGCTAGGAGGAGGCGTTAATCAAGAGGAGGGCTGGTCCTATCGTCGTCATATTACTACTTTTGTTAGGGGTTTTCTTATAATTTCTATTATTAGAGACATATATATTCTTGTAGTCTCTATGGAGGAAAGTTAAGCAGAAACATTATTTGTTTTCGGCTTCCCGAAGGGAGCCGGGAGATTCCACCGAGCCCTAATTCCTTCCTCCTGTTTTCCCTGTGCGCCGCCAGCCCTTCCTCCTTATGAGATCACGGCGCCTCGCCGTGCTTCGTCGAGGTTTAAGCCCCGTCCCCCGATCACCCACAACTACAACCTACGATCGGTACGTGGTAGGACTAGGGTTCCTATCAGCTTGGTATCATAGACCTTGCCGATCATGGACACCTCCGCTGCCCTAACCAACGCCTCCACGCCGGCGATTCCATCCACGGGTGTCCCAGCGATCCCAGCCTCGGGCGTTTCGACCACGTCCTCCGCCAAGTTGCCGCGGGGGTCCCTACCGCTCGGGAACTCGGGCAGTCCACATCCGGTCTTCACGCCCGAGGAGATGACCTCGTCCATTGTCCACCTCAGCCATGGCATGAAGGAGCTTCAAGACATGATGCGTGCACTGCTCCAGGGTCAGCTGCACATCTCGCAGCTGCACCAATCTCAGCCGACCCAGTCGGTGCCACAGCTAACATACTCCTATGGGATGCCCAGCTATTCCCTGCCAAGCTCCGTGACGACGACGCAGTCCGTGCCGATCCATCAGCTCCAAATGCCGCACTCACCGTCACCGATCCCAGGATGGGCGCTTGGATCTGTGGCTGCGCTGACCTACTCTTCGCCACCGCTGCGCACATCGGTGCCTTTTCCCCCGTCGAGCGGGACGTTCGCCTTCCATGGGGGACCGTCGGCGCCAGGTACCCTGTACGGTGGGGTCGATGGGACCCTGCTCCATGGATTCCATACCTTTGCGCCTGCCTCAACTGCTATGGCCACCGCGCCGAGTACCTTCCGTGTGCACGAGGTGGCCGCGGGTGATGACCAGGGGGAGACCTATGAGCATCGCCCGCCAGTCAGGGGCAACATACATGATCGTCTACCACCGAAGACCCATCGCCTCGAGTTTGCGACCTATGACGGATCGGAGGACCCTCTGAATTGGCTGAACCACTGCGAGCAATTCTTCCGGGGTCAACGATGGCCAGCCTCGGACCGCACATGGCTTGCTTCGTATCATCTCTGCGGCATCGCTCAGACTTGGTATTATGCCCTCGAGCAGGATGAAGGGATGCCCTCCTGGGAACGCTTCATCGACTTGTGCCGCCTCCGTTTTGAGCCACCCATCCGCGGCACTCGCATCGCGGAGCTGGGGCTGCTGCCGTTTCACTCCACAGTTCAAGAGTTCTCTGACCGCTTCCAGGCGGTGTCATGCCATGCCCGGGGCGTCGACGCCAAGCAGAAGGCCGACCTCTACGTGGGTGGTCTTCCGGAGTATATTCGCGTGGACGTGGAGATGCGCGATCCTCAAGACATCCAGACAGCCATGTACTTGGCCCGGGCTTTCGAGCGCTGCGCGGATACCATGCCCATGGCACCTGTCCAGCGCGGAGCGTGCCCACCGCCCCGTCCGGCTGTGCCACCGTGAGCCCCTGCACTACCTGGGGTCAGTCCAGCACAGACCGAGGATGGACCAGCACGGCCATTTCATCATCTCACACCAGCGGAACAGGCTGAACGACGTCGGCAAGGCCTCTGCTTCAACTGCGACGAGCCTTATGTCCGAGGCCATGTGTGCCCCGGCTGTTCTACCTAGAGTCAGCGGACTACATCGACGACGACACCGGCGACGCGGGGGCGACCGACGCTGACCGTGCTCTCCTCCGGAGGAGCCGGTCGGCCAGGACGCGGCCGCAGTGGTGCCTGATGCTAACGCTCTTGTGGTTTCGCTCCATACCGTTGCAGCGATTCGGCCGCCAAATGCCATGCTAGTCTCGGTCTTCCTCAAGGGGGAACGTTTCCTCGCCCTCCTCGACACCGGGTCCACACACAACTTCGTCCAAGGAGCAACAATGCGCCGCCTGGGCTTATCTCCATCGGGCGGCGAGCACTTACGGGTAACGTGGTTAACGGCGATCAAATGGCTTGCGAAGGGATTGCGCAAGGCGTTCCCATTCGTATCGGGGACAAGGACTTCGCCGTCACGTGCGTCAGCATCAATTTGGGCACCTTTGACTTTATTCTTGGCTTCGACTTTCTTCGCACGCTGGGCCTGTTCCAGTGGGACTGCACCGCCCTCACCCTGGCGTTTACGCGTGTGGGGCGGCCCATCACTTGGCGGTGCGTGGGGGGCCGGCTGCGCCTGCTCAGCAGCAGCTAGCCTCGGCGTCCACCGCCCAAGAGCTGCCCTTACTGGACAGCCTTCTACATCAGCACCAGGACATCTTTGATGCGCCGGCAGGGCTGCCACCGGCGCGGCCGTACGACCACCGGATCCACTTGCTGCCCGGTACGGCCCCGGTGGCGGTTCGGCCCTACCGCTATCCTCAGTTGCAAAAGGATGAGCTGGAGCACCAGTGCGCGGAGATGCTCGCGCAAGGCATCATCCGCCCGAGTACTTCGCCGTTCTCCGCTCCGGTCCTCCTTGTACGCAAGGCGGATAAGTCCTGGAGGTTCTGCATCGACTACCGTGCTCTCAACGCCAAGACCTCCAAGGACAAGTTCCCCATCCCTATCATCGACGAACTCCTCGATGAGCTACATGGCGCCCACATCTTCACTAAGCTGGATTTGCGCCCGGGCTATCATCAGGTGCGGATGCACCCTGATGACATCTTCAAGATGATATTTCGCACTCACCAGGGGCACTATGAGTTCTTGGTGATGCCCTTCGGCCTCTCCAATGCGCCGGCGACGTTCCAGGCCCTGATGAACGATGTCCTATGGCCGTTCCTTCGCAGGTTTGTCTTGGTGTTTTTTGATGACTTACTGATCTACAGTTCCTCGTGGGCGAAGCATCTGCAACACATCAGCCTCGTCCTCAATGCCCTCCGCGCGCACCATCTTCACCTCAAGCGTTCTAAGTGTTCGTTTGGGGCCTCGTCCGTGGCCTACCTTGGGCACGTGATCTCGGCAGACGGCGTCAGCATGGATGCGGACAAGATCGCAGCGGTGGCTGCGTGGCCTGTTCCTCAGTCCGCCCGAGCCTTGTGTGGCTTCCTCGGGCTAGCAGGCTACTACCAGAAGTTTATCCGGGACTTCGGTGTTGTCGCAGCCCCCCTGACGTGTCTCTTGCGGCGAGACGCGTTCACGTGGGACGATGACGCCGCGGCGGCGTTCCAGGCGCTCAAGGGAGCGCTCACGTCGGGGCCGGTGCTCCACATGCCCAACTTCGACAAAGGTTTCATCATCGACAGCGATGCGTCCGGTGCAGGTTTTGGCGCCATTTTCACCAAGGCGCGGGACCTCTTGCCTTCTTCAGTAAGCCGTTCGCGGCGCGCCACCTCAAGCTTGCTGCCTATGAGCATGAGCTCATTGGCTTGGTGCAGGCCGTCCGGCATTGGCGCGCCTATCTTTGGGGGCGCCACTTCCTGGTGCGCACGGACCACTATAGCCTCAAGTACTTGCTGGACCAACGCCTCTCTACAGTGCCTCGGCATCAGTGGGTCAGCAAGCTCTTCGGCTTCGACTTCGCCGTTGAATTCCGCCCGGGCCGCCTCAACACAGTGGCGGACGTGCTGTCCCGCTGGGACATCGAGACGGCCCTAGAGGCCGATTGCACAGCCGCAGCGGTGGCTGCCATCTCCGGGCCTACGTTCGACTTTTTCGACCACATCCGTCGGGCGTCGGCAATGGCCCCGGATGCGGTTCAGCTGCGCACACGCCTGCGTGCAGGTGACCTGCCAGGTTCTTGGCGGGAAGATGGTGATCTCCTGCTGCACGGATCGCGTGTGTTCGTTCCCGACGTGGTGGACCTCCGCCATCAGGCTATTCGGCTCGCCCATGGGGCTGGCCACGAGGGGATTCAGAAGACCCTCCACCGTCTACGTGCTGATTTTTTTATTCTAGGTGATCGCTCCTTGGTGCAGGACTGGGTGCGCACGTGCCTAACATGCCAACGCAACAAGACAGAGGCCATGCAGCCTGCCGGCCTCTTGCAGCTCGAGGTGCCGTCCCAGGTGTGGGCGGACATTGCGATGGACTTCATTGAGGGGCTGCTCAAGGTGGGCGGCAAGTCAGTCATCCTCACCGTTGTCGACCGCTTCTCCAAGTATGCGCACTTCATCGCGCTTGGCCACCCATACACGGCGACAACGGTGGCGCGCGCCTTCTTCGACGGCATCGTCCGCCTACACGGGTTCCCTCAGTCGATCGTCAGTGATCGGGACCCCGTGTTCACCGGCCACGTTTGGCGTGACCTCTTCCAGCGGGCGGGCGTGACTCTGCGGATGAGCACGGCCTTCCATCCTCAAACGGATGGCCAGTCCGAGGTGGTAAATAAGGTGATTGCTATGTACCTTCGTTGTGTGACAGGCGACAAGCCTCGCGCCTGGGTGGACTGGTTGTCCTGGGCGGAGTATTGCTACAATACTTCCTTCCACACCGCTCTTTGTGCAACTCCCTTTGAGGTGGTGTACGGCCGTCCCCCTCCACCGATCCTTCTCTACAAGCCGGGGACGGCGTGCATGGAAGCAGCCGACGCCCTGCTCCGCAGTCGGGATGAGATGCTCGCGGAAGTCCGTCAGCGCCTCTTGTAGGCGCAACAGCTATCCAAGAAATACTACGACGCCAGTCACAGGGATGTTGAGTACGAGGTGGGTGCGTGGGTCTGGTTGAGACTTCTTCACCGCACTACTCAGTCCCTGGACCCGCGCGCCAAGAGGAAGCTGGGGCCACGCTGGGCTGGTCTGTTCTGTGTCTCGGAACGAATCGGTCGTGTCGCTTATCGTCTGCAGTTACCCGAGGGCGCCCGGATACACAACGTGTTCCATGTCAGTCTTCTGAAGCCCCACCGTGGTGATGATCCTCAAACGGCGCCCGGTGACCTGCCACCGACCCTGGATGGACGGGTCCTGCCTGCACCAGATCAGGTCCTACGTGCACAGCAGCGGCGCGGGAGTGGAAACTGTTGGTCAGGTGGCACGGCCTTTCTAATGACGATGCTACTTGGGAGCCGCTCGACGCCTTTCGTCAAGACTTTCCGGAGTTTTAGCTCAAGGACGAGCTGTTTTCGCAGGCGGGGAGAGATGTTATGACCGGCATCTCATATCGGCGCCGGAAGCCTAGAAGTGGCTAGGAGGAGGCGTTAATCAAGAGGAGGGCCGGTCCTATCGTCGTCATATTACTACTTTTGTTAGGGGTTTTCTTATAATTTCTATTATTAGAGACATATATATTCTTGTAATCTCTATGGAGGAAAGTTAAGCAGAAACATTATTTGTTTTTGGCTTGCCGAAGGGAGCCGGGAGATTCCACCGAGCCCTAATTCCTTCCTCCTGTTTTCCCTGCGCGCCGCCAGCCCTTCCTCCTTGCGAGATCACGGCGCCTCACCGTGCTTCATCGAGGTTTAAGCCCCGTCCCCTGATCACCCACAACTACAACCTACGATCGGTACGCGGTAGGACTAGGGTTCCTATCAATGTTGTTTTTGACTAGCACACCATGTGGCTATTAGGCGCCATACTTGGCACTGATGACCTTGGTCATCCTCGATACGATGACGCCCTACATGACTACCTCGACAACATCACTGACCTTTCCACATTGAACGCTCTTCGTCAAGTAGCTACATACAACTTGTAGGAATTCCTAAGGACAACAGCTCCACAACCACCAGCAATCGTTCTTCCCACACCGACATCCAAGCCAATAGCACTAGACCACAACGATTCTACATTGGGTGCCATGATCATCATCATGATCTTCACCAATAACTTGGGTGGCCAGCTCATCTACATCGACAACACCTCCATCACCGTCGCTAGCAACAATCGCGTCAATGACCTCATCACCTGGCCTCGATAGATGCTTCACTTCACCAAGGAGTCCGTCATACCTCGACCGCCCTTCGTGGCAAGCTGCCGAACAGCAAGCACCAACAACAACATGGGCCCAAACGACTACCACATCTACCGCTATAGCAACAACCTTCTCTATGACCTAGGTCTGCGCTAGCTCACACGAGAAGAGATACCATCATCGCCGACCCTATCAGATACTGCCCTAGTGCCACAGCACTTTGAGCCGACGTCATCACCATCAACGTAGATGAGCCACCAAGGATGCAGCGTAAGGACGCGTTGCGTGCAAAAGGGGGAGTGATGTAACACGCCTAATGGGCCTTGGCCCATGCGGCATGCCCAAAGGGGCGCCATACGGCCAGGTGGCCGCCGCCACCGCTCCTGTCACTCTCGCATTAGGTCAGTTTAGATTGGTTAGGGGTTATGTCTCCCAGGACTATAAATATACAAGGGACCTTGTAACCGCTGAATCTTAAGAAAGGAATAGTCATAAGGCTTTTATCCTAGCTCTTAAGCCGCCTCTTTCTCTCTCTCTCTCTCTCTCTCTCTCTCTCTCTCTCTCTCTCTCTCTCTCTCTCTCTCTCTCTCTCTCTCTCTCTCTCACGCGCCGCCGCCCTAGCCCTAACCCTAGGGCGCCGCCCCCAAGCCTCCGCCGCCACCCGCGGCCTTGCCGCCAGCCACCCACGCCGCCGCCACCACTGCCCCTTGCCCTAGCGCCGCCGCTGTCAGGGCGCCCCCGGGCGAAAACCCTAACAAAAAGAATCTTTCTTTTTGTTAGGCATGGATATATAAATTAAGAGAAATGCTATCCATCATCCGGTTGATTTGGGAGCCATCAAAAACGTTTTTTGGACCCTCCGATCTGGCACGTGGTGCTTTCTATACCGTCCAATCCGGCTCGCCTGGCTCCACCGGCACCGGCACCGGCACCGGCCTTTCCTCCGCCGCCACCCTCCTCCCCTGTAGCACGGCCCTCCCTCCACCGCCCCCGCCGCCCCTCCAGGCAGGTTGTCCGCCGTCTTCCCCAAAGACCGGCCTACCTCTGCCGTCGCACCCTGGGCTGGCCGTTCGCCGCACCCCCGGTACCAGCCACCGCTGCCTCTGCCGCCACGCCGGGCGCGGGTGCAGGCGTGTCCGTCCCCAGCATGGCCTCTTCTCTGCTCGGTTCTCCTCTTTTTTGTGATATTTGCATTTTGTTCCCCAATTTCTGGAGAATTTGTGATATATTTCTTTGATATCTACCTTCCATGGAAATAATTTGTAAATTTGTCTGAAAAATTTGATATATTTGTTTGCACTCTATAGAAATACCTAAATTACATCACTATATTCAACAAATTATAATGAAGAAATCATTGTAAATATAGTAATAGGATGGTGTAAATTTACCTAAAAGGCAGTGTAAGTGAATATGGAAAATCTGGTTGTTTGCAAGGGCTCAAACAACCGGATATTTGGTAGTCAGATGCTAAATTAATGAAATCATCAGTTGATTCTTGGGGAAAAAACTTACAGAAAATAAATTATCTCCTTCTAATTGGTTTTTGGTACCAGGAGTTCGGGTGGATTGCAGCACAAAATCGAGTGGCTCCCTGGCCGCCCGGCCATCGCAGATCTCGCCAAGATGTCAGTGTCAACGGCACCATGTCCTTGACCACATCGCAGGTGACTCCCGGCAGCTGGGGCTTGGCGGTGAGTCGTCAGAGTGCGGAGAAGGAAGTGGCCGCAGCGCAGATGTAGAAGAGATCGACTCGGTAGCACCGTACCGGCGGCCACACCTCGCCTTGCCCCACGCACGGGTCTGGAACCCGACGCAAACCTGCCCGGTTGTGCCCTACAGATACGGTTTGACGTACGTGGGCTGGTTTACGGGTTGGCCCGGGTTGCAACTGGACCATGTAAAGGGCTACCTCGAATCTCAAAACTTCAAAACTTGCATTTTTCCTCAACAGTTTCCCGGGTAGCAAAATAACGCTTTGTTTAGTTCCTCTCCCAAAAGTTCATCGAGTTTTTTTACATATACATGGAGTATTAAATGCAGACTAAAAAAATAACTAATTACACAGCTTGCAACTAATTTATGAGATAAATTTTTTGAGCATAAATAGTCCATGATTTATCATTGTGGTGCTACAGTAAACATATGTTAATGATGGATTAATTGGGCTTAATAAATTCGTCTCGCGGTTTACTGATGGAATCTGTTTTTTTTATTGATATCCGAATAAACACCTCAAGTAACATCCGATGTGAGATAAAAAAAAAAACTTTACGTCGTGGAACTAAACGAGCCTAAATATATAAATAACTAAAAGAGCACCATACATACACGACATGTCGGCAGGCAGTGTCAGCCGTTAGCCCGTTACGTACTGGTACCCTGCAACACGACAGCGCGCACGCAGAAGCAAAACGTGGCCGGCCAGCTTTTCCCGTGGCAGCAGCTGACTTTATTTTGACTAATGAGGCACGAAGGAGGTGTTCCCACGCAAACATCAATGACGAACGCTGCAGACATTTCCCATCATGATGAAGCAGCGTGCATGGCTGGAATCTACATGCATGTGCAGCTGCAGCTGCACGTCCATCCCAGTCGAACTTGCCCTTCCTGTTATATAGAGGGTACGGAGTAGCTAGCGGTGGAAGGCGAAAACAGTTCATATTGTCATACAAACAGTTCATATTGTCATACAAGGTAGGTTTGTCCAAGCTAGTGACAATGGTTAGAGAAGATTTCCAACACGTGCACTGTTGGACTATTTGCGTTCCTGAGATGGTCGGAGAGAATATCCAAGCAACCACAAGGTATATAAGAAAGGCATTGGATTCGACTCTCTTATTCCTAGCTAATAACCGGGCCATTACGTGCGATCCAAAGATGTACTGCTGGGCCTTGCTTGTCACATGTATCGACATTGTTTCGTACTGAAACTATATTTAACTATTGTCATAATCTTAGTGTAAACTAATTAATGGCTATAAAACATGCTTAGCCTTCAAAAAAGAGGGACCAAAGCTATTATCTTGTATTTTTCCAATTTCGTTCGAACAAATTAGTTTTGTTGTGCCTTTAGATGTGACCATAGATCGATAGCAGTGTCCATTTTGATGGGACACTAGTACACAACCAACAACCGCAGCGGACATTTTTGATTTTGCGCAGCGGACAACGACGTCCGCCATGGTGCAAACGCCACAAAAAATGGTGGCCTCCCCCCGTCGCGGTTAATAGTTACAAAAAAACAAAAAAAACCCAGGAGCCCACCCGTGAGCCCAATCTTGAGCCCACCGACGAGCCCGATTCCCATTCAAAATCCTAGATCTGTCGGGAGGAAGCTGGGCAGCCACCGCCGCCGCCAGCTGGATGTTCGCCCCCTCCTCCAGATCTGCCGCCGTGGAGCTCGCCGTGGTGGCCGACCTCCTCTCCATGGTGGCCGGGTCTGCCACGGATCAAACCCGCCGCCGCCGGATCCGCGATGGATCGACCCCGCAGCCGCCGAATCCGCCACGGATCGAGCGCCTCTACACCGTCGCCGTCACGCCCCGCCATGGATCTGGCCGAAAAGGACGAGTAAGAAAGAGAGAGGAAGTGTGAGAAGGAGATGAAGAGTGCACGAGAGTGGTGTACCTACCTCCACCTTGGTGGATCCGTGGCCGTGGAGGCCGTCCTCGCCGGATCCGTGGCCGTGGAGGCCGTCCTCCCCAGATCCATGGCCGTGGAGGCCGTCCTCACCAAGGTCCTCGCCAGATCTGCCGAGGAGGGGAAGGAGGGGCGCCACCGCGGGCTATGCAACCGGGTTGCGTGAACCCCGTACCACCGAATCCTCCTGCCTCGATGGGGAAGGAGAGGACGCATGCGGTGGAGGAGAGGAAGCATGCGGTGGAGAGAAAGGGAGTGGATGCATGCTGCTCCGTGCTCATGCGCGGGTGAGAAAGAGAGAAAGAGGGAGAGTGGTGGAGAATGAGCGAAGTCCCGTGGAGAGGGAGAGTGGTGGAGGCTGGCGGCGCTCGACCAAGGAGAGAGGAGCTGCGGCGCGGGTGAGGATGAGAGAGTGTGAGGGTTTACCAGAAACCCTAAGTTGCTCGTATATATACGTGACCGGCAGATTGGGCCTCACCTGGGCTCATTGGGCCGTGGCCTTTTCCGTGGCGGGCCTTATAATGTGCCCGCTGCGGTAAATCGGTTTACCGCAGCGAGCATCTTAAGTTGTCCGCTGCGGTAAATGCACTATTTACCGCAACGGGCACCTTAAGATGCCCGCTGCGGTAAATCGATTTACCGCAGCGGGCGAAGGGGCCAGCCACGGTAAATAAGAAAGTGCCCGCTGCGGTAAATCGTGGGATTTACCGCAGCGGGCAAAAAAAGTGCCCGCTGCGGAGGCCTTTTGGGGTTCGTTGCGGTAAATCATTTTTGTAATAGTGGGAATCCTTGTCTCCTCAGGTCACAACTTCAAGCTCTGATTCGTTATAACTTCAAACCCCTCACGTTTCATTAAGAATTAAAGCATGAACTTGCCAGTCCATCGCATATGACTGAATTATACTTCCAACGTAACTTCACATAGAGATTATATTTTTCGGCATCATCAATAACACATGCAAAGGGGACACTAATTAACTCTAAGATATTTATATTTTATGATTTGAATGACCTGATAAAGCAAACTGGAACAAAGATAGGTTATTATGACATTTTTAGAAGAAATAAAGTTCTTTTTACATTTATATTATATAGTTTTGAGTAGTATTTATCTTAAGAAATACTATCGTATAACTTATCCTTGTGAATCATGCACATAATGTCACCTTCTGATTTCTGCACATTGCAAGAACGACATATCAATCCCTAGTTGTTTCGAGTAAAGATATTTTATAAGAAATGTTATTGCCTAAATGTTGTGGCAAGGTGAAACTGTTCAAGAACACAATATGCACTAAGATAATCACAGTTATTTTCACCAACCTGTAGGCACAGATTCAATTTGATATGTCTAGGATATAATAATCTTGCAATAACAGTGTAGTAGTGTACTTAATAAGCAAAAATACAATCATTGAGTGACACAAGGTGCTATTGCTACTCTAGCAAAAGGTGCGTGGTTTTAAGAACTGCGATAGACATTGATTCATCTGTTTCTAACTAAAACTTCCCATATATCAACCTTGATATTCAAGACTGATATATGTAAAATGGGTGCTTCGTAGGTATAACTTGTAGAGTAATATATTCGGTCAAACTTGTAGAGTAATATATGTAAGCTTGGTCCACATGAGAAACTAAGGGAATAAAAAGACAAGTTTTACAAGACAAAGAAATCTTGAAGACGGTGCTTCTGTCCAAAAAAACTCTTCTATTAAATTAGTTATGTCATTTTATTACTGAGTTGCTTTCTCAAGTCTAGGCATGTAGACATCTCATCCAGAAAAAGAACAACTTCCTGTAGCTGCCATTCAATTGTTAAATCCTGGACTCGAAGACAAAACTAGCCAAGAAAAGACATAAAATAAGTAAAATGAGTCCGATAAGAAAACCATACCTTGCGTTGACTGGTGCCATAAGAGTAACTATGAGTTAATTTCTCAAGTCCAGGTACATAGGCTTGATTTCCACACATTGCTAGCTTAGGCAACCATAACACGGTATGGACTTTGTCTACGTTTCTAATTTCTATATTCATTTTTCTACAAGGTCACTGAGTTGTGAATCAAAATAAAATCTATTTCCTAAAAAAATGTAGCTTCATATATAAAAATAGGATTACCATGCAGATGGTGTCAATTAGTGAAAACCAAGAAATTGTGCAACTATTTAAATACACAATTGACTGATGTCAATAAGACTACTTCTTGTAGTCACAAAAATTAACTTTTGGGCGTGGGCGTGGCTCCAAGTACCAGCATTTGACTACAACATATATCGTGGTATTACAATGAAACATCCAGAGTAATTAACCAAAGCATAGAAAATTTGTTTGCGACATAACGTAGACTTAAATGATCATGCGTATGGAAATGTTTCGTAGGATCCAAATGGAGATATAAACACGGGCCACTTTTTATGACGCTGACTCCTCAAAAAAAAAGGCAAAAATGTTTTTGTCAAAGGCTCCATCTTACTTCTTTGGACGGTACTCCCCCGACCTGTTACTGTAGCTTTGCTTTGGCTAAAGGTAGTATGACTTGAACTAAACCATCCAAAGATAGCTTGTGAATGAAGAATTTCCCTAACAGAACAGAGCATATGTGTTTCTCTTGCATCTTGATCATCCACTGTTTTAGAAAAAAGTGCTCTAGGTAAAAATCTTCACTTTATTCTGATAAAGAACCACAGAAAGTTATGTGCCCACGGAAGTATCTCTGAATGCCATGGCCAAGAAAGAGAAACTATGAACGACCAAAGAATTTTGGCCTTGTAATCAAATCCTTATCATCATATGCCTTATGGAAACTGGCCTATTCCCTCAATCATGAAAGTCCAATAGCTGCGAGTTGTCAAGTTCTTCTATGTAACCGCCAACCAGCGCCGTGTTCCGTTGACTCATGAAAAGTACTCCTGTTGTCACCCTTCAAATTATGTTCTGTTGCTCTGCCACCGTGTATGTGTCACATATTAGTTCGTTACATTAATAACAATTATCATGCCTTTAAATACTGCAAATGCTATACTTGGTCCAACTTTATGAAACTAGGAACATATACATTTTTATGTAAAGATACATTCTATTGCAATGTTCAAATACTATAAGTAGCTTTAAAATGTTTTACAAGTTCTCTTAATAATGGATGCAGAAGCCATTGAAGCTACTGGGCATCACCTGGCAATCACGGGCGATATCACTCAAATTAGCTCTTCCATCCTGTGACTAGTGAAATCAAATAGTAGCAATATATTAGTTGCAATCCTTTGCAAACTCCATCCCTTCAATTAAAAGCGGTAACACACGCAACTGGGAAAAAAGTCTACGCACAAAAGCCAATCCGCTTCTGTTTATGGATAACTTGGTGCTCCCATTCTTATCACAATTGCGACCTTTGATGAATACATAAGACGCACGTGTCTGAACGGTACGAACCCTCGAATGAAGCTAGGCTACCTTACGTGTTCCAACTAACTTATCAGTGTATTCAGTCAGCCTCATCATCGTCATGCATTGATCTCTCCCTATATATTGAACTCCATGCCGACCCTCTCATATGCGGGCATGTATTCAATCAGTTGCATAACAGTTCTCTTCTCTAACAACCCAATCATATCTTCTTCCTCTTCATCAGCTAGTCTCTGTGTTGTTGGTCGTCGTTGATGAAGAGAGCCATGGCCTGGCCTTGGTTACTGCCTTTCTGCCTCTTTTTCGTTGCCTCTGTTGCTCAAGCTGCTGTTGTGGAGCACACCTTCAATGTAATCCACATGCGCATATACAGTTTTTCTTTTCTACTTCATATCTCTTTCGTTGGTCGCCATGCATATATAGTATCTGTTTAATTACGATAGTTTGTTCTGTTATGCAAGCACCATGTATATGTATATATGATAGTTGCTCACATATGGTTTCATATATGCATGCATGCATAAATATATTGTTTCTAATGATGTTTATGCATCTGTAGTATTTCTTGATTCTATTGGCGGCGCATCATGCACATGTCAAGTTTACTAGTGGACCACTCAATATTTTTTTTCACATTTTTAATCACTCGTGTGTTTAATTATCACCAGGTCGGGAACCTGTCTATAAGCCAGCTGTGCCAGCCGACGATCATCACCGCGGTGAACGGGCAGCTCCCCGGTCCGACCATCGAGGCCCGGGAGGGCGATACGGTGGTTGTTCACCTCGTCAACGAGTCGCCCTACAACATGACCATCCACTGGTAGCTAGCTAATCGCTGTCAAAGCTACTAGTACACTTTTTCGTGCATCAATGCCCTATTCGTTTGAACTTATTAGCCTGGCTTATCAGTCATGGTACAATATTTTTCTCTCACAACAAAACAACATAAGCCGGCTTATTAGCCGTAGAAACCGCCAGCCGAACAGCCTCTTGTTTTTGATCAGTCACTTCGGCGCACTAGCTACCTAGCTGCATGAGCATGAAGTAACGCCCTGTTCGTTTGGTCGTTTTTGGCTGGCTGATTTTCGCTGTTGCTAATTTATTGTGAGAGAAAAACACTGTTGAATCGCTGGCTGAAAGCGCTGATAAGTTCAAATGAACAGGGCGACATCATTTGTAGACGGATAAAGTCTCGTGTAAACCAGTGCAACATCAAACATAGCAAAATCCTGCATACCAAGATGCGGACGCCGCCACCTAACAGAAAGAGGTCTCCTCGTTGACGTTTCAGGTTCCGATCCGTGCAGTGAATAAAACACTTTAATAAGCTTTAGACGTGTCAAAATTACCTAGCTAGGTCGTAGCTTATTGCTCATCCCGAAGGGTACTTTGCTTGCTAACACCATTACAGATAGCTTCGATTACCTCTTGGTACATAGCTGAAAGATAATGAAGTTAAAAAAACTGTCTCCCAATGCAAAGCATGCCCATGGTGCAGTGAACGGTGGTTAATTTGTTCTTGTGACGACCAACCAACCTCGCAGGCATGGCGTGTTCCAGCGCGGCTCGCCGTGGGCGGACGGGCCGGCGATGGTGACGCAGTGCCCCGTCAAGCCGGGCGCCAACTACACGTATCGCTTCAACGTGACGGACCAGGAGGGCACGCTGTGGTGGCACGCCCACATCTCCTTCCTCCGCGCCACTGTCTACGGCGCGCTCGTCATCCGCCCCGCGGCGGCGCCAGCGCCTACCCCTTCTCCCCCAAGCCCCACAGGGAGGAGACCGTCATCCTCGGCGAGTGGTGGAACGACAACGTCTACGATCTGCAGCAGCAGGTGTTCCTCACGGGGGGCCGCCCGCCTATGCCGCCCGCCGACGCCTACACC
This sequence comes from Themeda triandra, assembly GCA_018135685.1. NCBI lineage: Eukaryota > Viridiplantae > Streptophyta > Magnoliopsida > Poales > Poaceae > Themeda > Themeda triandra. The sequence continues at coordinate 267,389 of JAENPR010000787.1, forward strand.
ATCAACGGCAAGCCGGGAGACTTGTACAACTGCTCCGCCGCTAACCGTATGTTAATGGCTAGATCACTGATGTTTAATATAAATTAAAGCTCATGCTAATTACTGATGTCTGAAGCTGATGTTTATTTGTGTGTGTATATATATACGCGCGTGCAGAGACTTACAAGTTCCGGGTGCGGAGAAACGAGACGTACCTGCTCCGGATCATCAACGCCGCGCTCAACACGCCCATGTTCTTCAAGGTGGCGAACCACACCTTCACCGTCGTCGGCGCGGACGCCGCCTACACCACGCCGTACGAGACCGACGTGGTGGTGATCGCGCCCGGGCAGACAGTGGACGCGCTCATGGTCGCGGGCGCCGCCGTCGGGCGCTACTACATGGCGGCATCCCCGTACGACAGCGCCATGCCGCAGGGGCCGCAATTCAGCATGACCAACGGCACGGCCATCGTCGAGTACGCTGGATCGGCTGGGGAGGAGAAGCCGCAGCTGCCGTTGCGGACGGAGTACAACGACACGGGCACGGCCTTCCGGTTCCTCTCCAGCCTGACGGCGCTGGTGCTTCCCGGCAAACCGACGGTGCCGCTGTCCGTGGACACCCGCATGTTCGTCACCGTCGGGCTCGGCAACGGCGACTGCCAGCCAAAGCAGACGATGTGCAACGACACTACGGGGACGCGTGCCCGCATCTTCTCTGCGAGCATGAACAACGCGTCCTTCCTTCTCCCCGACGCCGTCTCCATGCTCCAGGCGCACTACGACGAGGTCAACGGCGTCTACACCCGCGACTTCCCCGACCGGCCGCCGGTCATCTTCGACTACACCGCGAACGCCAGCGACAACGACGACACGCTCAAGTACACGACCAAGTCCACCAAGGTGAAGACGCTGCGGTACAACGAGACGGTGGAGATGGTGCTGCAGAACACGCGGCTGATTGCCAACGAGAGCCACCCCATGCACCTCCACGGCTTCAACTTCTTCGTGCTCGCCCAGGGCTTCGGCAACTACGACGAGGCCGCGGCGGCGCCGCGGTTCAACCTCCACAACCCGCAGGAGCGCAACACCGTCGCCGTCCCCACCGGCGGCTGGGCCGTCATCCGCTTCGTCGCAAACAACCCTGGTAAAGAATCTGTACTTTACATTATTTTTCATAAATCATAATTATTTATTTGCATCGATTGAAATATACTAATAAGGATCAAATCAAATTGTGTCTATTATTTTGCAGGGATGTGGTTCATGCACTGCCACTTCGACGCCCACCTTGATCTGGGGCTGGGAATGGTGTTCGAGGTTCAGGACGGGCCGACGGCGGAGACATCGGTGCCGCCGCCGCCATTGGACTTACCTCATTGCTAAAATCGTTGTCAAACTTGATTCTTTGAATCCGGTGATGGATTTGTCAACAGAAAAAGTGTACAAGCTTATGTTGTGATTCTTAACTATTGTTTGTCCGATCCCTTACAAGATTATTGTTCTACAGGCATGCATAGGGAGCACACGCATTTTTATATGTAATGTAAAAAGTCGAATCATGGATCTGATTGTTTGAGTTTGGTGTATAAATAAATTGGATACGTACGTCAACACGTGAAGCAGCCTGGATAGGAGTTATTATTCGGTCATGACATTTGACTAGCTAGTTGCTATACTTATCCGCTCGTATATATAGTCGCAAAAACCATATCTACAAATCTCGCTATTTGTAAATACTCCTCCGTTCCAAATTATAAGTCGCTTTTGATTTTTTTTTAATACATCTATTTTGTTATGCATCTAAATATAATAATATGTCTAGATATATAGCAAAATGGATGACAAAAAAGTCAAAGTGGCTTATACTTTGCAATGGAGGGAGTATAATACTCCAATGGTGAAGTTTCGCTTTATGCGACAAGGTTGTGACATTAATTTGACTATAGTTAGTTGGCTCACAAGTTAACCCAGCACGAGTTTCTATCTTCTAGTCTAAGTGATCTCCTTTTCGCTGACGGGCTAGGCCACAAGAAAATAGCAAATCCGTGGCCGCCTGGTTCGATTAACCATCATGAATCTACCATACTAATGCACCAACATAAACATCGCTAAGTCTACACCATATAACCTCCCCCACTGAGATAGCCCTCCTCCACGTACCTAAAATAAGGACCTGTCTATTCAAAACACGTGTATTTTGAAGGGAAACAGCACACGTGTGTTTTCACAGAACAAAACACACGAATTCCATACATAAAAAAAAATCGTGTGTTTCTTTGTAAAGTAGCACATGAATTTGACCAGCCTAGCTAACACCCAAGTCCGACTTTACAAAGGAAAAACATGTGTTTTTTCCCTAACAAACACATGAATTCCATGCTGGGAAAAATTCATGTGTTTTACAACAAAATAACACACGAATTTTGTTGTAGTTATACTTGTACTTGTAGTTGTAATCTCTTGTAGTTGTACTTGTATTCTGTCAGAGAAGAAAATACAAGGACTAGATTAGTTGTTGTAAGTTCTGTTCAAGTGAGCCCAATAAATATGTGCAACAGGCCTATAACAATGAGGACAAAGAGGCTTGTTTTAACAAGTGCAGGCCCATGACCCAACCAACATGAGCGAAGGAGAAAAATGAGGACTCACCTTGACAGCAAAGGTTAACATCTCTATCTGCTCCACAAACAAAGATCCTTGTCTCTCTAAGAAGTAAGAACCTTGCATCTCTATCTGCTACACAACACAAGTAGTAAATAAGAACCGAAGAGTCTCTAAGGAGAACATGCATCAGATATGTTTGCACCAGGTATCTAAAAATCAGAGGAAGTCATTAGACTGTTCAGTCATTAGCCTCACAGTAGCAGAAGGGATTTGACCTAACAACACCAAAAGGGATCAAGAAATGGCAAGAAGCAATACATTGTTCATGTACCAAACAAACCAGCATGCATTTCCAAATCCTATGTTGACAAATCTATTACAAATGAGTTTCAATGACACAAATGACAACAGTACCAAAGCAAGTAGCAACAACAGTTCACTTCAGCAATACTCACTGGATCTGAAGTCGGTCCTTCAAATGCTATCACACACAAGAGGGTGAGCAAATCAATCTTTGAGTTTTATTTCAATGTTGCTTCTTCAAATGTCTACATTTCTATGTGTGTGTGTGTGGGGGTGGGGGGGGGTGGGGGGGGGGGGGGGTGGGGGGGGGGGGGGGTAACACTCAACTTATGTTTGAACAAATAACGAACTCACAAGAAGAAAATGATCAAGCTCACATGAGTACATAGGAACAAAATTACAGTACCAACTTGTGCAGATTACACTATGCATTCGTTGTAATTTCAGCATAATATGAATGTAATTTGAAAATCATGCTTACAGACTACACAACTACATGATGGGATGCAAGGATTCAGTCTGGGCACAAAACCCGGAACCCGATCCCCGAACCCGAAAACCCCGGACCCGAAACCGAATAACCCGAACCCGTAGAACCCGAAGCCTATTTCGGATTTTGATTCTCAGAACCCGATCTTCTTTCGGGTAAGTCGGGTTACACCCTCCGGTACCCGAAGAACCCGAAATAGGAGTCTCTTCTTCCTCATCCCCGATTTCCCGTGACCGTGAGAACAGAACTCCTCGATCTCTGCTTTCCTCATTACTCCCCATCTTCAATCCCCATCTGCTGAATGGCTGCGTCGCCGGCGGCTCCACTTCCCCAGGCCGAGTCGCCGAGCCCGAGAGGCCGAGACCGAGAGCCGAGGAGTCGAAGTCCCCCGTCCCCGTCCGTCTCCGTGCACTGCAGCTCGCCCGCTCCCTCTCCCCCTCCCCCCCTTCAAAAGGCCCGACGCACGACGCCATGGTCATCGTCATCGCGCCTGCGCTCACCTCTGCGCCAGCTTCGACACCGGAACCGGTGGAGGCGGAGCGCGACCGCGACCGCGACGGCACCGCCGTCACTCCATCTCCAGTGCCGCCCTCTCCTCCCGCTTCTCCGGTCCGCTCCGTCTCCCGAGCTCGCCGCCGCCAACGTCAGACCTCCAGGTCCAGCCATCGCTGCGCCTCACCTCGTCGGAGTGGGAGTCGGAGAGGGATTCCAGCGCCTGGGGACCTGAAGAATCGTGCTCCTCGTGCAATGTGAGTGTTCATATTCCCTAACCCTAATCCCTGAATCCCTGTGGCCTTTTTGTTCTTGTTATTTGATCTGTGAAAATCCTTGATCTGTATGTACTATAGGTGTAGTTCAGTGTAGAATACATGACTGGATCTGTGAAAATTCTTGAAGGCACTATAGAACCGTGCATTTGCTGCTAGATTTTGGCAGTGTAGTATACAGAGATCAACTTGCAGTACCTAGTTAAAATATTTAGTTGATTTGCAACTTTAGAAGCCGAGTGCCCATCCTACTATTTCTGAATGTCAATGTGCATTTTCTTGATCTGAATATGAATGTGAAATTGCTGCATCTATGGCTGCAACGTACAGTCCTATTTTACTACAAGATGGTTATAATTTCAATGTTTAATTTTCATTTCTGTAGATGGCAGAACAACAGGACATGGCAATGGTGCTAGTGCCAGTGGATGCTAAGGATCAGGAGCATGGCACTGCTGTAGCTGAGGCTGAGGGCACTGCAAACAAAAAGGTTGTCATTGATGTGGAGAAGGAAACTGAAAAACCTGAGAGGAAGGAGTTGGCACCAAGATCTGAGATGTGGCAACATTTCATCAAGATCAAGGATGACAAAGGATTTTTGAAGGCTGGAAAGTGCAAATATTGCCACCGTGATATCAAGGCTGATCCAAATAGTCATGGAACATCTGCTTTGAGGAAGCACTTCAATGTATGCAAGAAAAATCCTCATCTTTTCAACAAGGACCCGAAGCAGGGCACCTTGCAAGCATGTCATGGGGAAGCTCCTACCACTTGGAGGTTTGATCAAGATGCACTTAGAGAAGCCTTTGCTGAGATGGTTATTGAAGATGAGCAGCCCTTTTGTTTCGGTGAGAAGCCTGGCTTTAGGAAATTTATGTCCAAAGCCTGTCCTCGTTTCCAGCCTCCATCTAGAAGAACTTGCACAAGGGACATTGTGCGTCAGTACTTTGAAGAGAAGGCCAAGCTGAAGAAGTTCTTCAAAGAATCTTGTCAGAGAGTGTGTCTAACAACAGATGCTTGGACTTCTCAAGTTCAAGATGGGTATATGACTGTTACAGCAAGTTTCATTGATGAGTATTGGCATTTGCATAAGAAAGTGATAAGCTTTTTCATGGTGAAGGGTCACAAGGGAGAGGATATTGGGAAGAACATGACAAGATGCTTAGCTGATTGGGGTTTGGATAAAGTAATGACTGTAACAGTGGATAATGCAAGTGCTAATGACACTGGTGTGGATTACTTGAGGAAGCAGCTACAGAAAACCAACATTGCCAAGGGCAAGTTCATGCATATGAGGTGTGCAGCCCACATTTCGAATCTTATTGTAAGAGATGGTTTGCAAGAAGTGGACATATCTGTTAAGCGTGTTAGGGCTGCTGTTAGATACATCAAAAATGGGGCTTCCAGATTGGTCAAGTTTAAGGAAATTGCTGAGGACGAGAAAGTGGACACCAAAGCTTTTTTGAAATTAGATTGTCCAACAAGGTGGAATTCCACCTACTTGATGTTGAAGGCTGCAATTGTGTATGAGAAAGTGTTTCTAAAGTTAGCTGAAGATGACCCCAATTATGTTAAAGACTTGTCTGAAGAAAAGGATGGCTTTGGGCATCCTGATGAAGATGATTGGGACAATGCAAAGAAGATGGAAAAGTTTCTACAACATTTCTATGACCTTACTGTTCGTATATCTTCTTCTCTCCAAGTTACTAGTAACACTTTCTTCCATGAGATTGGAGAAGTCTGTATTTTGATACAAGAATGGCTGAACAGTGAAGATCCTTTGCAAGTTTCGATGGGTAAAAGAATGAAGGAGAAATTTGATAAATATTGGGGAGTTTGGCACACCAATAACAAGGACAGTGAGAAAGGGCAGCAGCAAGAGCAAGATAGGGACAAAGTGAGAAAGGGCAGGGGGAAGGAGAAGGAGAAGGATAAAGAGAATGTCAACTTACTGATATTTGTGGCTGCATTCCTTGATCCAAGGTACAAGCTATCTTTGTACACAAAGATTAGTATTGAAGAGATATTTGGTGAGGAAAAAGGTCAATTGGTTTGGGCAGCAATCAATGCTTGTGTGACAGAGCTTTTTGAAGAATACAAGAACATGTATGCTCCAAGTGAAGAAACTACTCCAGTAGTTGATGCTGACAAATCAAAGAGAGTAGCTGGAGGAATGCTCAAAGACAAAATTGCCAAGAAGATGAAGTTAAACAATTGTTGTACCAGCACCAACAAATCTGAACTTGAGAAGTACCTTGCTGAAGAAACAGAAGACATAGAATCCAAAATTGACATTCTTGCTTGGTGGAAAGTCAATTCATCAAGGTTTCCAGTCTTGGGTCACATGGCTCGTGATGTGCTTGCTATACCCATTACAACAGTTGCATCTGAGTCGGCTTTTAGTACAGGTGGCCGTATTTTGGATGACTTCCGTACCTCTCTTACTCCGTTCATGTTGGAGGCTTTAGTATGCACGCAGGATTGGCTACGAAGGCCTGCTGTTGACATAAGAGAGATTACGGAAGAATTGGCAATAGTACAACAAGGTACCATATTTCCATCCTTGCTTCCAATTGTGAATTTTCTGTATGTAAAGTTACATATTGACACTGTGCTTATGCATTGACAGAGTGGATTGAAGAATATGGTGGTAATGGAAAAAAGAAAGAGCAGCCAACACCAAGCAGTGTTCAGACCACGTCGACGGCGACGCCAAATAGTTGAAGGTATGTTTAGACCACGACGTCCAACACCAAGTCTTCAAATGTGCAGCTGTGATCAGATTCAAATTTTTTACCATCATATTATTATTACTACACAGTATGGAGATCTAGAACTCTGGAGTCTGGGTGGAGTTGGAGGCCTGTTGCAGTGGTGGCGTGATGCTGATTGCTGATGCCTGGAGGCCTGTTGCAGTGGACAGTGGTGTGGCGTGATGCTGATTCAACTTTTTCTATTTGCTCTTATCTTATCAGTACTTAGTAAGGCTGTGTTAGCCTCTTATCTTATCTTATCAGTACTTAAGAGTTAAGACTAGTTTGCAACTTGGCACTTGTGGTTAAAAACGTTAATGCGTTCTGCTTATCATTTGCTGTTTAATTATCATTATTAAGTCTGTCAATTCGTATGAAAAATTCTGTGATGTTTGAGTATACTTTATATATTTTCGGGTACATCGGGTATACCCGAACCCGAACCCAAGTAGCGGGTACCCGAACTATCGGGTAATCTTTTTTAGGGAATTTTCGGGTTACAAATCTCATTACCCGAAATCTCTAAAAACCCGAATAACCCGACCCGAATTTTTCGGGTTACCCGAATGCCCAGACTGAGCAAGGATCATTGACATAGAAGTTTAATGGGAGTAGCTCATTAGCTTAGCCAGCGTGCGCACCCACAAAACCCCACATCCTCCCTGCCAATCACACTGCACGAACCTTGCCATTTCTTATAGTTTGTGTTCTCTCAAACTACAAGATCCCTAGGCAGATCTCAAAGTGGCAACAGGAACACATGCAACAGGCTACAGTGAGGTGGCAGCAACACCCATGGACAAATCACAGTATACAAATCCGAGGAGCTCAATCAAATAGCGAACAACAACTCAACATGGATAAACAAGGATATGTGGTGTGTGCTAACACAAATCATAGTATACAATGAACAAGGTGAGTTAGCACAAATCACAAACCGAAATCTGAGTACTTCCCTCACAGAAACAACTCTGACACAAGTTTGTGCAACTCAACTAACAGTGCTTTTATTGTTGCTTAGCGTTACAAACTGGTAAATTTAGTCATCAAGCAAACAGCCTAAACTAGCACACTATAGTTTATTATGTTCCAAAAGAAGCAATAGTGCAGTCCTAATGAAATAATCTCTAGGACACGACCCAGGCCCAGGCCCCGTGGTATGCACGCCAATAATACATGTCTAACAATAAACAAGGCATAATATATGATCTTGAAAAATTTATAGAACAAATATATGAAAATTGCACATTTCAAAAAGTGCAAGTTGTACTTCTAAATAATGCAATTATACTGTATATGTATATAATTACAGAATCCAATTCATGAATGTGGAGCTCAAGCTAATAGCAACTGATAGAGGACCTGTGCTAAATTGTTCTTAACACTCATCATTAGCACTGATAGAGGGACAATCTACCTCAATTGGATTTTTTATATTTTAATTAATTAACTAACCAATTTACATTAATCACTGATTGTAAATATAGATATTTTACGTGTTTTGCAGCATTGGATTCAGAGAGAACATATACAGACCCTTGGGTGTTGGAGGCAATGAGGTTGTGGTGGAAGGGGACGACTCCAGCTCATTCTGAACATCATTGATATCCTGCAGTAGCTCAATTGCGTCACCAAGAATGGAGGCCATGTCCATCTACCAGTTGTAAACAGAAACAATCAGTTCATTGCCCGGTCAAAAGCAGAAAGTAACACTAGTGGTGTCTATGAACATAAAGAAGGATGTACTAATAAGAATAAAGCTGAAGTACTGAGCATAGAACAGATTACTGAAACTAGTCATGCAGAAAGCACTATTACACCATGACATATACCTTTCTGTTCTATGATGGAAAAAAGAAAGAAAGAATCCAAACCTCAAATTGCAATTGATGAAAGCTACAATTGCAGTAGTAGGAACCAGCAATTTACATTATTGGTTTTTGCAATCACTGTAATGCATGCATACTAGTTTGAATTGAAAAAAGTTCTTAATTTGAATACAACTATACCACAACCTTTGAGTAGCTGTATGAACTGAATGAATGGTGGAGGAAGAATTTCTAGGCATAAGTAGTAAATTTCTTTTTGGAGAATCTCTAGGGAAAGACATGTGGTGCTAATGGGTATATGAAAACTCAAGAACTGTCTGCTAGTTCTAGTGTAGCTTAACATAGATCTCCACATAATGACACTAAAGAAACATAGCTCACCTTCACAATTTCCATTATGATGCAATTAGGCTCCCAAAGCACCCTTGCCCTTAGACTTCAAGCTCTAGCTCAAATTAAGCAGCAGTGGGCATCCGGGTTTGAGCCAAGGTTAGCATCTTGCTTAAAAGCACACCTGCAAAAACTGAACTAGTGCTTGATCTCTAGATAATGTTTCCGTTAGTTGACCAACATGAATGTTTCTCTTTGTTCCAAAATGTGCAGCTGAAAAGGTAGTTCTTGGATTGTGTTCTGAGCTTAAAATAAAAATTACCAAACACAAATAAGGATACTGCACATTTCAGATAGTGCAAATATTACATGTTGTTAATGCAATTATATTATATATGTATATAAATACAGAATATCCAACTCATGAAATGCAGTGTTGCGGACTGTACAATGTTGCATGGACAGAGGTGCCTAAGAACAAGTGGGGACTAGTAGCAGCATACATACTTCTACAGTACATACTCAGTACACATGGAACTGAAGCAGTAGTCTCATCATGTGCATACTAAAGTTAGAAGCAGTTACCTTGCAGAGACAAGTTTAATGGTGGCATTGTGCTAGATTAATGAAGAAGCACTAGCAGAGCTTTCACAGCTAGTAAGCATGGCCTCAGACTGCCTCTTCTCTGTAACAAAAGAAAAGAGTCAGCTAGTAATGAGGGTTTCTTTTGGAATTATTGTATGCCTCTTCATTTTAGATTGGTAAACTTCATTGAAAAAGAAGTATTCATGAAGTAACCTGTAGAGTCCCCACAAAAGGAATGCACACTCTGCATTTATTAGCATGTCCAACAGAGAAGAAATTTCTGCAAAATATAGACAGATAGATATGATAAGAGATAGGAAAATTTGATGGTAGTATATAACAGAAGCGGACATGTATATAAACAGAGAGCACTAGACTGAATGGTTGCATATTCAAAAGCGTGTCTGAATAAAAAACTCTCAAAGAGCAGTAGTATAGCTACTCTGCCATTTCCCAACAGTAGAAAGAAATAAAGTTATTTGTGGCACTGTCAGAGACTAAAAATAGAAACAAATAGGACTGTGTTGACCTAGCTCACAAATAACAAACTTTAGGATGTGTTATCACAGAGGACAATGAGCAATTTCTTTTTCTATGGAATGACAAGGACAACATAAGAGATGTGAGCTTCCACAAGTCACAAATAACAAAATTTATGATGTGTTATCACAGAGGACAAAGACAATGGCAAGTAACATAACATATCAGAGCTTCTTTGTTATTCAAAATAGGTGTGTATTTTTTTTTTTTTTTGCATCATTGGCCATTTCAAAATATTTCATAAATATAATAGTACCAACCAAACATAAGCAGTAGCAATTAATTTAAAAAGCAATTATAGAAAACAAAGCACCATACAAAAATACAGACCAAAGGACAGAAATGACAATTATAGAGGACAAATGCAGATAGACAATATTTTTTCTATAGAAAGACAATAGACAAAAAGCACTATACAAGTGGAGATAAAGGAAGGACAAAGTTCAGAGGACAAGTTACAAAAATGCAGACCAAAGGACAGAAATGACAATTACAGATGACAATTACAGAGACAAGTGCAGAGAAACAATTACAGAAATGACAATTAAATATAAGAAAAGTGCAGAGGGAAAATTACAGAGATGACATTTTTTTCTATAGAAGGACAATAGACAAAATTAGGACACTATATTGTAAACAAGCACAAGGGCAGATAAAAAGAAATGACAAGTACAGAGGGACAAGTGCATAGTGACAATTACAGATAAAAATAAATGACAAGTACAAAGGCCCAAAAACATAGACCATGAAACTGATTTAGAGACATGGCACCTTGTCTCAACTATTTGGATTTAGAGTTCCAGATTTAAACCCTACCCAACGCCAAATGCCTAATGACCAATTCCCAGTTACACAGAAAACATTAGGGATCCCTTAAAATGTTACTAGGCAAAAGGTATCCCTAGTCCAAAAAACAAAATGGGGTTTTCATTATCAGCACCGGTAATTGCACATTGCACCTATAGAATTTGCACCAAACAAAACCTACAATTATAGCAGATAATGTGTGCAATAACAGTGGCTTGTTGTTATAGTGCAGAGGATTAAGTTGGTTTGACAAAAGTGACTTGCTACTACAAACACCTGCTGTTGACTTACATGATAATAGAGAAAAAATTAATGTGACTTCAAAGTCACAAGTCACACTTCTGAAATTTTTCAGGTAAGAAAATGCATTTAGTGATCAAGATTTATCTACCATACAAGCACAAAAACTGATGCTCACATGGCTAAGCTTACAATGGCTAATTAAGTGTGATACCATGAACTCACTGATTTGTACAGAACATAGCTATCCACTAATGAAAACAATTGATGGCGTAGATCCTTGAGACACGTAATTCAAATAGTTCAGTAACTCATTTCTTTTCAGTAATTCAGTACCTACAGTTTGCAAATCGAGTAGGTAAAGATCATCAAAGCATGTAGATCCTTCTCTATGTAACCTACTGCATATATTAGCAAGGTCCCAAGTAAACCTGTGTACCAATCAAACTTACAAAATCAGCAAGGGTCCAAAGTAAACATGTGCACCAGTTCACTTAGAAAATCAGTTTGTTTTTAAGTGCAGAAGAAAGGATTCTAACAACAGGCAAACTCTAGTTTAGGCATCCCAAAGTCACAAAGCAAGAAGACAAACCCACAAGCCTGATACTCTCCTTGCATCACAAGTAGTACTATACACTTATTAATACTATTGCAATTATAGTGTCACTGATATGCTGACACTCAAACAAGAGGTGTTAGTACAGATTTTGATCTCATGTACATATTGAAACAGAGTAGAAAGATAATTTATTTTGAAGTAGACCAATGGTGTTAGTACATATTTTGATCTCATGTACAGTTTCAATATTGTGTCATTGTGTGTATAACAAAATTAATGCAGAACACAATACTTTCGGAAAAGTAAATTTCCGAATGTAGGAGAGTTTTTCAAACAACAATTATTTTGCTAAATTTAGAATGTTGCTGACCACAATACTAACTACAGAATGCAAATGACAAAACCTGCAATATGCTCAAGTGACAACTACAGAATGGATGCAAATAGCTGCTATCAATCAGAATATTATTTATATGTGCTTCAGCTATAGTCCAATAGAAAACACTGACTTCGGCTTCAATATAATCATACAGGATCACACTATACACATGTGGACACATTTTTCTTGTTCAAACATAGAGAATGACAAAGAACGTAGTGAAATAAAGACAAAAGGAAAATTATTGAGACTAGAATGCTCAATCTGATGCCCTCCCATTAATCAGAAACATTGCTATTTGAAATTGTTATGCACATCACTCCCTTCTAGAGAAGTGAAAACTGATCATAGATGAAGTTATGGAACATTTGACTAGTGCCCCGAGATATCAAAATGAGTTATTAAAAATAAAATAAAAGAGGACATTGGTTTCTAGACAGTAGTTAGCTTATCACTTTTGAATTCTAGAACTAAATCTGGTAGTAATGTATCAAATTTCTAAAAATAGGAATAGTAACTATCGTGAAGTTACAGTCAATTATTTAGCTGCAAAAAGAAAGCAGAGCATGCAAGGCATCCCAGAAGCCTACTAGTTAAGGTCTTCAAGCATCAGCTCCAAAAGGATGAAGATCATGTGAGATAGCCACGCATTGGTTCCAAAAGTTGCACACTAGTCATATTTTAGCCTCCTTTCTCAAAAGAAAAGGCAACCTGTAACTTTCCGAAGGAACTAGATAGTCAAATGAAGAAAAATATGGTTGACCCAAATGAATTTGGACCAAAATATAGCACCATGTTTACACTCTTAGGAAATGAAGAGACATATCATATATCACAGATGTTAAATCCTATTCACTAAAACTAGTGAAACTTTTGACATCACAAAGCTTCACCAGATACTGAAATGCTCGAGAAGCACCAAACCAACAGCCTATAGGTAGAAATGCTCACAAAATAAACATGAAAACACATAAGCCTGGGGTTTATGGTACCACATGTGCAACTATCATATTGCTAATAATCCTGTTCCCCAAGTACTGAATTACGCCTAATGTGTCTACATTTACAAATCCACGAATCCAAACATATCAAGACAAGCATCACAATTACTAAATCGCCACCTCATCAACAATATATTCAGAGACAAAGAAGAGTATGCACTCTCCCCATCTTCTACAACAAGCACGAAAAGAAAAAAAAAAGAGAACACCATTAACAACAGTGCCTGCAGTAGTGGATAGGGTGGCACCTTGCTGAGTCCATCACCACAGATCTGTGCCCAAGCCCAGATCTAGGCCGCCAGCTCAACATCATTCAAACCATGAAGGCTATTATCCTCTTCAGAGTTCATTTCAAACCATGAAGGCTATTATCCTCTTCAGAGTTCATTTCAATCTCATCACCACTCAACTCATACGCAGACCCAACATCATATAAATTTTGATCAGGATCCATGGCTGCCACATCACAACAAGAACAATAAATAACATTATTTTCATCAGGATCCATGTCTCTGCACTACAAAATTGCCACTACTACACACTACAAAGAAAAAGTGACTGAACACGTATCAGTCACTTATTAATCATAACTACCACAAGCAATGGGTATATTACAAAAATACCACACTGGCCGAAACCAAAATTGGAAATGGTCTTACTTCACGTACAACAGTCCTATTTATTTCTAGAGCCAAAATAGCTTTGTTTGTGTGCAAATCAAAAGCTATAAAGTGTTATTCTAAATTAACAGAGGGGACATCTCAACACAAAGGAGATACCAATATTTTAAGTTCTAGTTTCACAAGTTTTATAAATGCAATACCAAAAAATGAGGCCTCTAAAATTCATTATATACATCTGAACAATCTGACATGGTTAAAAATGAAGCCTCTAAAATGTGATTTGAAACTTTCTGCCTTTACTAAGGTTAACAATCGGAGGTTGTATCTCCATTTATTTTGTCCTTGTTCTGCAGCACATGGAAAAGATGCAGACAAGGGGCTGGTTAAAATCTCACCCTCAGCCCTCAGAAACTTCACAAATGCAAACAGAACAGAACTAATATGATCCTTTACCTATATGCAGCGAGAGTAGATGGTCCTGAAAGCTCCATAGCCTGAAAGAGTATCACCACTGGTGGACACCATGACCGGATCCACAACTAGAGCTGCTTTCAGAAGCACAAGTCACAACAAGTAAATAAATGAGTTGGCATAATAAGATTTCATCATACACTCCCAGCAGTGTAGCATACCTTTGACTGGAAACTTCCTAAGACTCTAATAGCTGAAGAGAGCATCCCTGTTCACCTAACAAAATCCAGAATAGAAGGCATGCATTAAATATGATACAAATCAAATAAATTAAATCATAACAAACTATCACCTATCTCCAATTTCATATGACAACTTCTACATAAGCACATTTAGAAAAGTGACAAGTCATTTGGCTATACAAACACAGAACATATTAGTTGAAAAAATCCATCATATGTGTTCAATCTGCACATCCACAAAAATAGTTCATATTAATTGCAAAGGCACTATGCTCGAAAGATGGCATGCTGAGAACTTAAAATGGCTGCTTGCATGCTGCACATCCACAAAAAGGCACAAACACATCACTGAAACACACATGTGCAGTATAGCTGTTATTCATTCAAGGGTGAAAGTAAAGGGGAAAAACAATCAATTTTGTAAACCATTTCAGAAACTTTTGCACGAAATCAAAGGCACAGATGCACAAAAGATGGCATCATGCAGAGAACAATAGTTTCAGAACATACTCCACAAAAGGCTTTTTGCACATGCTTCAAAGTCTTCAGCATTTCATTAGTATCAATATTGTCATCTGCGGAAGTTGGGTCCTAAAAAGGCAACAAGATATGTCAGATTACTATAATACACAAGTGCACACACAATCCAGACATGGCATTCTCAAAAACATGTTGGAAGAACAGATGACAACTATTAATTACTAAGGATGCACAAAGACAGATCACAAAATAGACAATTTTTTTATAGAAGGATAGATGAAAAGGAATTTCAAAGGATAAACAAAGACATATCACAAATAGACAATTTTTTCTATAGAAGGACAAATGACAAAATTCAGTAAAAGTTCTATCAAAATTCAGAATAAGCGGTGATATGATACAGAATGAGTCATGACACAACTCAGAAGAGTTCTCACACATTTCTAGTTGCACTGAATCAAAAATTCCTAGCCCGCGTCCTCCCAATCCCTGTTGAGATGACATGCCATGCACACTTGCATTGTATTTCATTTGACACCAAAGTATACAAAAATTCACCCAGTATTGTACAGGGACTGGAGTAGAACGTATAGGTGACACTGAAATTCCATTCTAAAACTACATGCAGCCGGTGGTTTCAAAGCCACCAAATAAGCCTCGAGGGCCAACCAACCAACCAACAACACCCTCCATGCATCTCCACCACTTCCTCCATCACCGGCTTCTTCTTCACGACGAACTGACAACCCCAGGTGGCTAAAACGACAGGGCCAAAACTCAATCTCCTACCTCATCAATCCCTGCCGCTCACTTACATTCCAAAATTCCCCACCCAAATCTCCATCCCTCTGACCAAATCATAGTATAGATCCACGAATCCATGCACCCGAGCAGCCTCCCCTACGCCAACCAAATCCACAGCCACAACCCAAAAAATCCCCCAAATCCAACGCAAATCCCGCACCCAAAAATCGTCCAAATCATGAACAACACGACCATCTATGGCGCCACCCACCCACGAGGAGCCTACCCTACCCCGTAGCCGCACGACGAGGTACTCAGACTCACAGAACCCTAAATCACACAAATCGATCGAAAACTCAATAAATCCTAGATGAACTCACCTTTAGCCTCGCTATGAGATGAAGACGGCGCCGAAGGAGGCGCCGCTGCCGCCGATAAATGGCCTAAACACGCGCCGGGAGGGAGAGGGTAGCCATCGCCGCCGACGAGAAGCGAGGCGAAATGGGGAGGAGAATGGGAGGGAGGCGAGGAGGGAGACGACTCGTGCTGTTGCGAGTCCAGAATGCCACAAGAAGTGGGCCCTGCCCGTCAGCTGCACAACAAATGGGCCACTCAGTGGGAACAGACGGAGCAGACACCAGCCATCCATCGTGCGATCAACGAACACAAAATTCGTGTGCTGCCAGAGAAAGAAACACGCGTGTATTATATAGTGTTTGTCTAAAATAATGTACCCAGAAAAACAACCCCGTACAAATCAACCGTCTAGATTAGTTCTCAATCTTCTCTCTCCTTAATTACTCACTCAAATCCGACGATCCAGATCTCTTGTATGGTCCTCCTCGACCGGATGACACCTGCCTCGCGCAAGAACCCATCTGCGCGGCATTCGCGATTCACATGCCGCCCCCGTCCATCACGACGTGATTGAACACCATGATCACCGTGACTGATCCCTTTTTCCATACGTGGTGTGCAAAAGGGAGTCTCTCCTAATCTCTCCTTCCTTGATTTCTCACAAATTCGAGCCCGTGTTGCAAAGCCGGCGGCGGGCGCTCTGGAGCCGCGGTGCACGCCGTGGTGTTGGCCGGGGAGCGCTACCTCAGGGTACGACATTACGACAGGATGCGGCGTGACGAGCGTACGAAACCAAGGAGGTGCACATATATATAGCGTCATGATCCCGTCCGGACGACGACCGACTCCCACGTCAAGGCCGCCGTTGCGGTGCTCGGCGGCGACCCACAGGTCGTGATCGATCCTGGGTGTAGGTTAGTATATATGCACAACACTAGCTACCCTCTGCGCATGCATGCGCCGATCTTTGCATGCCGAGCATGATCCACGCATGACGCATCGCATGTGTACATATATATACAGTCAGAAACCCGGCCGGGCATGATACTCGAGCACTGAAGTATCAAAATGAAGAACACTATGAAGTATCAAAATGACAACAATAATAATCCATTGTTCACGCATCAGAAGTGTGAGAAGTTTTTTCCAAACATATTTTAAGAATGGTTACAATCTTCTGACAGGGATATGCCATCGGAACTACACTGATTGTGATGAGTTTACAACTTACAGTGTTACAAATTCCTAATGCCCAGAGAATAGATTAACTTTTTAGCGGAAACAATAGGAGAGTGCTACTATGAATGCCTACAAGCATCGTTCTTATAGGGGGGCATGTTTGTTGTTTCGATGCAGATAAATCCTCAGAAGGCCCGGGTGGAATTTCACACAGCAAGTAAAAAAAAAAAAAGAGAGAGGAAGGGACTGGGGTAAAAGATTTCAGGAATAGCATGGGCCTTGTGTTTGTTGAGCAGGTGCAAGCTCATGTTTATGTATACTTTGTGTCCAGTCACCTTAAGATCAGCATAAAGCGCTTTGTCCCCAGTACCTTCAGTTT
The DNA here is from genome assembly GCA_018135685.1 of Themeda triandra. NCBI lineage: Eukaryota > Viridiplantae > Streptophyta > Magnoliopsida > Poales > Poaceae > Themeda > Themeda triandra. The sequence continues at coordinate 284,972 of JAENPR010000787.1, forward strand.
AGTTTAGTATTTGGCTAATGACATCTTTCAGCACAGCTTGGAGAGTTTGAAATTGGGGGAACTGTTGGACACACTACCACCTGCCCTGGATGAAGCAATTGCAATTTCTAAGGTAAGATAAGAAGACACATGTGCATAGCTTGTGGTATCCCTGCTTCTATTCTTCTGAATTATGATCGTAGTTTGTGACCTCAATTTACGTGTCTCACTCAGGTTATGCAATTTCTAGAAGCACAAGAACACAATATTTTTATCTTACTCCCTACAATGAACTCCCTACCATTGTGTATCAAATGTTGAGTCAACATATACCCAATCATATTATCACCAATTATTTTCTTTGTTTTTGATAGGGCCGCTCCAGTAACTATCCTTGCCAGATTTCTTGGAAACATTTTTATTCATGGCACCTTTGTCATCATGTTGACTTAGTCAACATCCTAACAAAACGGATGCGGTGATATCATCCTAACATTCTGGTTTCAAAATATGCAGTGGTGCAGATAGATGCATGTGATACTGTGTGTTGGGACCGTAAGGCACTTGCTAATCAGGTTTGTATATTGGGATATCATCAATCTCTCTAAACTGAAAGGTGTAAATGCATTGGCCAATGGACGAATGATTTTCTTGAGCTTGCGCTTGCATACTGAAATTGTGATTCTTTTTTAATTATTTTCTATATGTTCATTATCTTGATAGGTGATGTCTTGCTCAAGTGATCTAATTCTCTATGATTGGAAGCATTGGTGCTGGTTGGCATTATTTTATATTTTATAAATCTATACTGTTAATGTCACCATAGCGTTAGCGAGGCAATATACTAGTATGTATAGTAGTTGTAAGAGTATATAACTGGCCGGGCAACGACTGACGTTAGGGTTGAAAACAGAGCTCACCGGCTCCACCTGGACAAATGAAAGTAATGTCTTGGGCAGCAAGTTGATTGAGACACTTGGATGGCACCAGTGATGACGCCGATGCACCGAACGGAGGAGTACGTGGTTGGGCGCTGAACATCCAGCAGAAATGTCATTATTGCACTTTTCTTCACTGATCTGATACAAAATCTCTTCAATCCTACTCTTTTGCCAAAAGGATCAAAACCTTTACCATGTGTTGGCCCTAATTCCATAACTCCGAGACGGCGTTTGGATTCTACCCACTCTTCTATATATTTCTCGATCTCTCCACTTCTTTATCAATGAATATAAGATATATTTCTCAGTGCTGCCTTTTGGTATACTTAACATCATTTACTAATATTGTCCTTTGAACTTCGGGCGGTCTTTCACCCTCTAACTTCAATCTTGCCCAAAATTTTCCCGTTTTAGAATACATGTAGTTAGGTTTAAGATTACTATTGGTTGTCAAATGTTTTTCATCACTTTGACCATCGCTATATAAAAAGTTATATAGATTGACAATGTAAGACAAATGTGGTTAAATTTAATATCAAAGGCACTTTCAAACGATTTATTTTATTTAAATTTCACATTTGATTAAAGTTGTTGGTCAAAGCTTCATCTCGTAGCACATTTTGACATTAACAGCAGGAGTACCCAGAGGTAGATTTCTTTGAGCTTGAAGGTAGAGCACACTAGAGCTCGAACAGGAAGATGTGGATTAGTACTTCACGATTATTTGTGCATCCATGCGTGATTCCTGCTTACATGTCTGTATCACCTCTTTTTTTAAAAAAAAAAAAAAAACCTTTTTTAGACACCTTCGATTCATTTCCATAGACGGTTACATAATCCGACGTCCGAGAGCCACAAACGAAAATGGTGATTTTTGCAAGCTATTTCTTATCTGAACGGCCTGTAGACCGGGTGATAACGTGAATCGACCATGGGACAATTCCATGTCAAGCTGTACACCACTAAATCGACTTTGTAGAATTGCATGTGGTCCGTGGTTACGGGAATTGTAAAACTGGAGTTTCGGCAAAGGTTAAGCATGACAAACAAGAAGGGCAGCTGCTGGTGGCTAGCGAAAAGAGCCAAAGGCCCTGCCTGGCCACCCGGTTCGAACCCCGGTGATCACTTGTATTGCCGTGCAGAGTGCACGGGAATGAGGAGAAAAGGTTCCTTAATTCAAAAAAATATTAATAGCAGACCACTATTTTGGAAAACATTTTCACTCGATTAGGGAAAAGCTACCTAGAACACACTCATGGTTTTAGTATTCCTAGCGGCGCTAAACCATCAGGAAAAGAATTGGATCGTTCCAGTGACTACAATATAGGATGTTTGGGACCTTGCTTCACTCCACAATTTTTAGCTCGCTCAACCAAGTCCATGCCAAACGCCGCCCCAACTCCAGATTTTGCAGCTCCAGGAAAAAATTGAATATGGGGGCCAGCTCCATGTTTTGTGGAGCTCCTCAAGAGGTGCTCAAGTATTGAAGTTTCCACAAGTTCTCACCGAGTTGGGGTGAAATTACCCCCAATACCATTAATTACACAGTACCGATTCGTTTTCTATTCTTATCTCTTCCACTAGTGCCCCCATCCATTTGCTCTCCTGGCCTCCTCAGTCCTCACGTGACTTAGCGCCGCTGCCCACTCATCTCCCGGCCGCCACCCCTTCCCCGCCGGCGCGGGGACTGCCGGAATAGAGCGATCCAGGGCCCCATCGCCGCCTGACCTAGTTTTTGGAGTCCCCGACGCCGGCTTCGCTCTCCATCGGGACCAAACCCGTGGCACCCAAGGTTGGGCTCCCCGGAGATCGGGCCATCGCCGGCCGCCCGCCGTCACGGGCTCATCGATCCCCGGCTTGCCCAGCTAGGCCACGCCGCCGACCAAGGCGCGCATAGCGGCCGCAGTTGACTTGGCCAACCCAGCGATGTTGATATAGCCCGAGGTGGCGCGCAAGCGGCCATGGTTAGCTTGGCTGACCCGGCGACGGCGTCGGCGGCCCGAGGTGGCGCGCGCATGTGGCAATCTAGCTAAAGCGAGCGGTGCGCAACGGGCAGCCCCGGGCAGCAAGCAACGACGGTAGTGTGCAGTGCGGAGGTGAGGGATGGGGATGGAAAAGCATATGACTGACATGTGGGTCCCATGACTCAAGGGCAAAATGGATCATTATGATCTCCACCCCACACTCTTGGAGCTAAAGCTAGACTGCAAGCCAAACATGTGGAACTGCTTCATGGTCAACAACTACTTTATTATGGAGCTGCTCCATGGTGAATATGGTGGAGTGGAGTTGGGTAAATTAGTCCCAAATAGTGCCAATAAATATAGCATGTTTGCTACTTCTTGTGGAGCTCTTTTACGGTGGTGGGAAGTTACCCTAATTTTTTTTCGACCGTTGATCGATAATTTCAATCAAAACAATTTATCAACAATTAACTTATGGGGTAAGGACAATTTATCAACAATTAAATTATGGGGTCCTCGTGTACTTTGCATCGGTCCCTCGTGTACTTTGTATCAGTCCCACTAGTTTGGTATTACTTGGTCCCTTGTTATGGGTGTTATGAAACATGTCGTTGGCGGTTAGAACCTTTCCTCTCCGTCTCTCATGATCACATAGTAGATGAAAATAGTAGAATATGTAGACATAAGATAGGGAGATTATTCTTTATTTCTCCGAATATTGATGATTACAACATAAGAGCTCCCACATATATATAGTCCGATCAAGACCTAAGAGTTTCGGTAAGAGCCCACGTACAAACGGACTAGGATTAGGATTCCTCCTTCTCTGTCGCCGTCGGCTCATTCGTTCGCTAGGGTAGTGTCTTCGCGTGAGCTTTGCTCTGCAAGTGGTTTGTTGGGCGGAGAGGCCCTTTGTTTCTTGCTTTGTTGTTTTTGTTGTGTTGCGGCCACTTTCTCTGTGGTCTTGTTTGTTGTACTCGTCGAGTCTCGGCTTCTTCTACTTAATATAAAAGACACGTGAAGTCGTGTTCGAGAAAAAAAAAGATTCCTCCTCCTTTCATTCTAGGATAGAGTCCGTATGTTTTACAACACTCCCCCTCGGGCGATTACCACAATATGCACATGCCTCATCAAAAACTCCATCCGTAGAAAACCTAATGGAAAAAACGGTTCTTGGAGAAAAGAGTACATCGCATTCGTTAATTGCATTGCACATGTTGTCTCATTTAAAACCTTGTGTGAGAAACCTTCGAGTAAAAACTCACATTAAAAAAAGAGTACAATATTTAACCTTCTTGGTCATATATTCTTCGGGATATTTTATTTTTCATGAATAGATATTGATCTTCACGATCTATGCATAAACTTCGGCATTTTAGCAAATAGGATCTACTTGATCTTAGTAATTCTAGTGGTTTTAGTTACCTTCAAGGTAAATTAAATCAAATTGCATCCCCTCATAAAGCCATTCTTTGTACTTCATTGTTCAAAATACACTTTTCATATATGTGTACTTACTAATGGTATACAGTACCACAATACTATATCTTTCAAAAAAATTGGCTCATAATTCTTCTATGAATTATATAGGTATAAATAAGAGCAATATGCGTTAGGCATAATAACCATTTATCAGTTGTGCAAAACAAATAAATTTTATCCTTCGGGGTAATAAATCCTTTTAGAGGATTATGGGGATAAATAATTTGTAATATTTGATATCTTCTAGATAGTGCATCAATTCTTCCTTAGTGGATTTTTAAATACATATTCTACAAATCTTTAGGATTTTGATTGTACCACTAAATTATAAATCCAGTCAGATATTTAGCATTTAGGGGATAATTCAATTGCTAAAATCACCATTATTCTTATACCTTCTATGGTATTTAGAAGGTGTCAAAACTTCATTGCTAGCTTTACAATATACACTTTTACGAGTGTTTGTACATGGTATTTAGGATTCCTCATTCTTTCTCTCGGGTTTATATTCACTTCGGGGATCAATGTTGTTTCTTCAAGAATTGACTGATAAATCCTTGATGGATTAGTTCCTTTAATGGAGTTCTTATTTTCTAGGGACAATAATTCTCTTCTATGAGATATACTACATGAGATATTATTATGTGATATACACAATAAGATAGTGTTTATTCACTATAAAGTCATTCAAGACTATTCCTTCTAGGACATGCTCTTCTTGAGACTTCAATATTCATTCAGGAATATATTAAACCTAGACTTCTTAATACTTGGTATGAGCTTTAATTTTCATATGTTGCATTTATATTCTCCAGAACTATATATACTGAATCTTCGTGATCCACTTATAACTGCATATTTCATATTCATTCATTTCATTTGCTAGAGATATAGTAGAACATTTATTTCTTTTTTATTAGGAGATTCATCCTCAATTGCATTTCTTCATTGACCCGATATAATCACTACGGCGACTTTGCCATGGACTTTGTTTTTCGGATCCAGGTTCTCATAAGAGAAACATTTACAATTATAGAGGTAGCGTTTGTCGACAACTATTATTTTCTCCCAATATTTTGAGATTATTCTTTCCCTTTGTCATTTCCCAAACAAGAGATAATTTGTTGTTCTGCACATCCAACACTAATAATGTGTGTGCTTAGTGTGTTGGATTTCATCTTCATGATGATCCTCTTCATGAGGCGGTCAACCTTCTTCATGAGGTGTTCTCTTTCATGAGAATGGAGGAGTTTATTTATATTTCATTTAGCAAGTATATACTAAACTAGAACCAACGGGCATCCCCGTAGATTTTAGCTTAATAGTATACAATATTTTGGTTACTGCTAGTAAGCACAACTTCTAGTTTATAACTTCAAATTACTCCTCACATTTCTAAAATATACGACATATGCTCTCCGCTTCATGCTTCACAAGAGCATTAGTCAAACTATTATTTGACTTAGTGCGTGATACTATTCCGACTTCAAGCTTCAAGGAATATTTTCTCTTAAGACCATTTTTCTTCTATGGAAATAATTTTGGCATTCAAAATAGGCCTTTTCTCCCCTAATGCCAATATTAGATCTTTAATAGCATACTTCAAAAGATATCCCCTATCATGGGCTTAAAATAATTCAAATTCATGTATTTCCAACTACGGGTGGAGGCCCATTTATGTATGCTATGATGAAATTATATGGGAAATATTCATGCACATATTTTAATATAGGGTTTATTATACGTTATATGCAGTGAGCTAGAATACATAAAGTGTATTTATGAATGTTCAGCATTCCTGTAAACTCAGGGATGTTCTCCCCCTAATTTGCACATATCATAGTTTAAAAAAACTATTTCATTATCTAGCTTCTTTATTGTTTAGGCCAAATTTTTGATCCAAGTACTCATACATTAAAAAAAATAGACCATACACTTCAAACGTATAAAACGCAACATTCAAACTCACATGGAATATCTTCTAGACTTTCTAATTGCCACTAATAAAAAATTCCCCGACGCCTTTTCTTCTCCCAAATTATCATAAGTGTTTTATCTACTAACTCAATTTTCACTATAATCCATCCATTCAAGTGGGTCACTTCTCCATTTAGCTAATTTCAGATTAATCAACTCCCCCTTATCTTAGGCTACTTGACCATAGACCAATCTATTGCTTATGCATACAATGCATTAAAAGCAAAAATATTCCAAGGGAAGTGCAGCGGTAGATACTAGCTATAGATATAGCCATTATGCTAATATTCATGTAAGAGTTGAAAAAGTTCTAGCTCGACGGGAGCACGACATAGTGATACACATTCATGTGCAATGTGAAAAATATTGGTATTCAATCCAACGTGATAGATAACAACAAAATGCAAAGCTACAAGCTTACTTGTAATTAGTGTAGTAGAGAAAGTTAACTCGGTCGGAAGGGATGCGGGCAAAACTTCAAGTTCTGATACGTGCACTTAAAGATGGATTTAGGAAGGCTATGCCTATTAAATACATATATTACCCACATTTTCTTATGCCTATACCAAAATTTCTTCCCTTTTCATGCCATAATTACTTCAAGTACTAATTTGCTTCATGCACCATCAATGAATAATAATTTCTAATGATCTATAGAATCCAATTATACTTCTAGTATTCATTGGTTATGGCATAAAATTTACATATTCAATGTACTATTCGGTGTACAACAACAGACTGAGGGTAGGACATAAACTTCTAGTTTTTCTTGAAGTATTAGATACTTAGTTTAGGATTATACTATTTCTTGACTAAATTTGTCCTTCTAAGATCATATGCAGTATAGTCCAATTGTTCATGTGCTTCTAGGAAATTCAGTTCCTTCTACCTACATGGTAGTAGTGCACAAAGAACTATAACCATTCGTTATATAAGGTTTCTTTGTGGATAAAAGTAATGCAAAATTGATTTAGATGGTAAAATAGGCACTTGTTTATATGTGAATCATATAAATCTATTTTATTCCATGAGAAGTTAACACATATTACTGCAAGAAGAATTGTAACTAAGAATATTAAATGCTTCATATTTAGTCTTTAAGCTAATAAAGTAACCATTAACTCTTCTATGAGTTTCCATAATCCCTTAATTCAGCGGGAATTAATACCTAAAGCACCACCACCACTACTATCAATAATTCAGGATATGAATTTCAAAGGCAATAAATCTATAAGCACATGATTTAAGTTCTTCTTCTTCAAGAGAAACTTTAAATGTTCTAATTCTTATCCGCTCTTATATGTCTTAGCATCAACGCTTGACATTTAGCAGCTTCATGATTGCTTGATCTTTCTTGGAGTATAAGATATGCAAGTCACATATTCAAAATTAATCCAACTGACAATATCCTGATTTATAAAGCTATCTAAAAATTCCAACTCAATTTCTATTTGAGTAACTTCTAATGGTAAATTCAAATACTTCATGTATTATATTGCTTTGTGATATTCTATACACAAGAGATATTTCTTTGAGAATATATGATGATAAAATCTTATTTACCATCTTGTCTTCTAGACATTTAATATAAAGCTTCAAGCTATTGTTTATAGAGCAGCATTATATCTTGGCCATATACTCATTCTAGAGAGTAATCAGGAAATATATATCCCGAGTTTACTACACTTCAATGGTAGCAATATCTATATGGATTTAATAATGACCATAACAAATAATTCTACTATTCAAAGTAATTCCAGGATATTCCTTCTTCACGAAGGTATGCATATATCATTATATAGATAAATCGTGCATATAGGTTTACTACATGTAAACAAGTAGCAAGGTGCAAAAAGACAGTGGATGGTTATTCAAAATATTCTTAGAAGTATTCTAGCATTTTTTAGGATTATGGTATAAAAATTTTAAATTCTCAAGCATTCATTTATCCCAAAAATTCCATTATGCTAGAAAAAACAAATATGGAGCCTCTCAAAGGTAATGCAAGTCTAAGGTTTGCAAGATTCTGAGAGCTCATAATACTTTATACCATGTTTTTCATGTAAACCCATTCAAGATTTACAATTACATGATATATAATCCATGACACAGTTTGACACATAAATAAATGCATTCAAAGAGCATTAAAAAACAACATGGTATGCATACATGAACATAAATCAAATACTACAAATAACTACAAATAAAAGCATTTATTGTCAAATGGCTGCAGCTTGCTGGTTAACCACGGTAATGAGCTGTATGTATAGCACCAGATTAACAATTCGTCATGCATACTGAAACACTGCAGGTTACAAGATTTTCAAAGCCTGACAAAGGCAACAAATATTACTAGCATGATGGAAACTACAGGTTTAAATTAATCTAGTAGTTGCTTGATCTATGATCGTCAGAATACAAAATCTATTGGGGCCAATAGATGTAGGAAGGTTTCAAATGAGAACTCATATATATTTTGTTTATTATTATTAGACAATATAACCGTGAGATCTTCCAAACCTATCCACTTTCAGTGATTCTTTCCCTTCCCTTTATTTGTCCGGTGACGCAGCTTGTAGGCTCAGCGGTGGTGCAGCTTCTGGGCTGGTGGTGACGCACATGCTGGTGGCCAAGATTTGAGGCGCGTGCAAGCGTCCTGGATATCGCGCGAACAGCCAGCGAGATGCGGCTTACGTGCTAGCAAGACCGTGACGGCTTACGTGCGGCCGACCCGGTGGTTGTTCAAGTGGCGAAGGCCGTGTGCGTTCAGGCGACGGCCGTTCAGGCGGCGGTGGCTCGCATGCAGGCGAGCAAAAGCCACGGTGTCCATAATAATTTGTCGATTTAATTCTACAACGGCGAGTAGGGTTGCTAACTACTTCTAGTAGATCAAGATTCACATGAACTGGTCTAGCTTGCCTGTTAGATTTGGGTTCATAATTAATCAATAATGCGAGCTGATCAATTATGTTGTCGCTGGACTTCATGCCAACGCTACCCGGCCGTTGATGTTGCCCTGATTTAGCGTTCAAGCCCAATAATGTGGTTATGAAGTTTCTCGGCAAGTCTAGTAGATTGTACTTTGTCATGCTTCCTTGCGTAAAGCGAACTAGCTCGAAGGCTAGCACAAGCAAGCAATCTGCGAGATTTTTCCATACCTTTTAAAGATACCAATTTGATCTACCTCATGCGTGTACGGCGTGGTTAGTAGATACATACCGCGTAGTGCTAAGCATTGCCGTACCCGTCTCGCTTGACAATGACGATGGATGTCGATGCGGTGCAGATTATTTGTAGGTAGAGGTAGCAGTCCGTTCGCTAACAATGTTGCACTACAGCAGGCAGGTTCTTTGCCTAGTGCCTGCTGCACTCGGAAGGGGGAACTGCACTCGGCAAAGCCTTTGCCGGAGTGCAACACTCGGCAAAGAGGTGCCGACGAAGAAGCACCCGGCAAAGCCTGTTTTTTATTTTTAAAAATTTCTTTTTGCCGAGTGCCACCATGCCTGGCACTCAGCAAAGAAATTATTTTTAAAAAAAATCTTTAGTAGCATCAACTCATGTAATACAATATCATATTTGAATCAGTCTCAGAACACCGTCTCAAAAATTGATGAAGGCATTATTAAAAATGCCTCTAAAAACAAGGCAAATCAGCAGAAATCATTTGAGAATGAATCAAAATCTTTCATACAGATTTGCATCTCCAAATTATTGGCAGTTGATGACCATCATAGCATAGTCTGAAAGAATACAAGCAGGTGACAACATGACAGAGGAAACCTCAAACTAAACAATGGTAGACGATGTTCAGACAATGCAAATCAACATGACACACCATAAGACAAGACACTAAGGCAAGAGCTCAACTAGTGCTAGTGTATCAGGTAGATGATGATCCATCACATCCTTCTCCGATTCACTATGTTTTGTGAAAGCGACAGCAGCACTCTAGTCCTGCAACAATGGTAAGGTGGTTAAGAAACAGATTTCAACAATGCTCATTACAGGCAACCAGTGTGAACGATATTACAAGGGAAATGCTACCACAGTGAACCAATCTACTGCATGCTGGATTGCATAACCAAAGTTCCCTTGATTCCAATTAAACTGGAAAGTAACTGAATTTTCAGAACTGACTTCAAAAACAGGAACCAAAGTAAGAGATTCTTACTTTGGTTTGTACTAACGTCGAGATGTTGTTATATGTATGTTGCTGGTGCGACTTTGTACAATCTTGGATGGTTCCTTTGGTTTTTCTATACACACCTTCCCCCTTTTTCCTCCTTAATGAAAAATTGGTTGTAATTATCAATTGGTTGTATCAGCAATCAATTGTTTCTAGCTAAATAGTATATAGAAGATGCAAAACAACATACAATTTTTTCAAAGCTGTAATCATCAATTGGTTGTCCATTTTTTCTGGTATGTGTTGCTATATACTGGTATATATTAGACTTCAAATTGTCAATAATATGTTGATAGCCCCAAGCTACTTGTCTTTAAATAAGATTGAACATATAGCAAGACAACTGGAAGGTAACATTACTGGTTTTTGAATAGGACAAGATGCAGGTTTATATGTCCATGCATCAACTGGACTTGAGACTGGCAGTGTACATATAAATAATTCAGGGATTTTTCTAGCTATCTCTTTACCTTGTTATAGGAAATGATATACTTGTCCATAAAGGTATCATAAATGTGATGAAACTCTATATCCAATGGGACTAAATCAAAATATAAACTTTATCAAGTGGACACAGACAACTTTTAAGTGAAGTCGTTGGGCAGTGAACCATACCTGCACTTTATTGAAAAAAGCTTGTGTTCAACTGCTAATTATAGGAAGCAAGCACTTTATCTTTCCTCACAAATTGCTGTAAAGGAAAACCACAAAATGAATAAAACAGTCTTGGCTTAAATTGTTCACTGTCAGTTTAAAACTATTGGCAGTATATGAACAAAACAATAAAAGATGGATTTCCAAATGTATTAGAGAGCTGGAAAATGGCATATCATGTGAAGAAAATTCAACACAGCTTTTATTATTAGAGTGCTGGACACTTTTTCTAGCATGCAGGAAGGAGTGGCTACATTAGGACAGTTTGTCTGTACTAACCTGATCAGTAGCCGAGCTTCTGCCAGCCAAATCCTACATAGCCTGCCTTTTAATTGAAACTGACAGAGCAGCATTGTCATTCCTTGTTCAGTGCCCTTGTCATCCATCACTGAATGATCAGAAAAGAGATCATGAGAGGAAGGAATCACTTTAACGAAAACTGAAACACAAAGATTTCAAAGTAGAAAAGGGTAGTCGTAATTTCATAAGAGTAAGGAACACTAAGGCACATCCTGATATTTCAAATTTCCAGAAGGCTCAGCTGAGTCCTTAAAGAAAAAGATTGACCAGGATTTATTGCCTAGAAAACTAGAGAAAAAATAGCAGGTTTGTAAGTGCTAGAATCTATTCACAGTAAAAACAGCAGATTTGTAAGCTGCTTTAGCTGCTGAGCACAAGCACAAGCTAGCCATCACATGTGCAAGAAAGTAATCATATATGATTAATTAAAATGTAGCAGCAGCAAAAGCAACTGATCTGTTAATAAATGTCAGCTAGTTTTTTGATACGTCGACAGAGGGGAGAAAATCACCTGATTGTATTGATAATGTGGCTCTTAATGCCAAATGTCTAGAATACATGGTTTTACATTTTCGAGCACCTGATTGTCAACTAGTTTATATGAAACTAATTCATCTAAAGTTATACACAATTCCTGATCTACTGTATCAGTAGGCAATGCAAGGCATTTACATCTCAAACACATATGCTGGCATGCAGAATACTCCTGCAATTGAGTGTGAGCGCAAGCACATGCTGTTGCTTTATGTGAACAACACACAGCATGGTTCAGTTCATATTTCAAAGCCTGACCGTCATGTGTGGTAGGCAGTGAGGGCACTGTTGACAGCAGAGGCAGGCCACAGTTAACATCATAATCTCACATTTTTTAAAATAAAATAATGGCAGGAGCTCACCCTTTCTACCAAGAATAATAGAATTGTCCTAATTTATAAGGAACCCAGGCCTAAAAACCTTACATAGTCACAGATTAAAACACAGAAAATACACTCACAATAATATGTACTACATAGCAAGAAATATTAAATAACCTGAACCAATGAACAATTCCCAAATTTAAGATAAACACTCACAATAACAAATATATTCGCCATATGTTCAGCAAGTCCTACAATTCGCCATATGTTCAGCAAGTCACAATAACTAGCGTTCCTGAAATATCAGCTAGCGCAGGCATATTTAAATTTTCTAGTATCATCAGTTCATCACCTCAGCACTAGTTGGACTGTAAGACTTTTTTTCACGAGCTTTGCATAAAAGGCCACTAGAATTTGGACCTAAACCAACGAAGTACCTAGGACCAATTGTGCTGCAATTAAGGCACAAAATTACACTATATCCAATTACACTACATTCCACAAGCTGCTAAGCCTTCAACAAAGTTTGAAGAGTAGTAAAGCCTTCAACCACAGCGCTGGCAGCCGAATCTCAGGACATGCGGCAGCTTATCAATAAATAGAAACCAAGATACTCTAGGTATTCAGGCTTCAACAAAGCTGCTAAACCAGTGTTGCTCTAGGTATTCAGGCTGCAAAAATTCAACAGAGGTTGACACTTTGTGCAATTAGTATTTTAGTCGGCATATGTACAGCAGGAAGAGGGAGTATCACCTAGCATCAGCACAATATCTAACAGAAAGGATTTCATGAATGCTAGCACAGAGAGCAAACAAATGCAAACGTGCAACAGGGAAATTTCTCCACAGAAGCTGCGCCTTCAATTCTAAACCTGATCCATGGGTACTTGGATTAAACATGACTTGCAAACATGTACAATTCCGTTTTTTCCAAAATAAAACAGAAAACAGAATTCAGTGGATCGTCTTTTGGGCACCCTACTTCACACACGCGGACACGCCAGAGCAAACGAGGAGTCTGACCTAAATCTCTTGACTTCTGTGGTTACGTACAAGAAACTAAATCACATCTATCGTTTGAGAATGGAGGGGAATGAAATGATGAAACCTCATGCTTACCGTCAGATCTGGGTAGGGTCGCAGGGTGACCTCTGGCAGGGTGTCTGCGGCGGCCATCCGGACCGGGCGCCTTGGTGGTGGGGTGGCAGCAGCGGTCGTCCAGCCTGGGCGTCAGGGTGGTGTGGTGGCAGTGGCGGCCGGCTGGAGGCGCTGGGTCATCGCTCCGGAGCTCGGGGATCTCATCGTGGTTGAAGCCGAAGCCCAGGTCAGCGCATCCTTTGAGCTCCTCCAGGTCGTCGTCTCCGCTCTCGAGCACCGCCGGCGGAGGGGCGGGGCTGCGGGCGGAGGGGCGGGGCGGGGGCAGGCTTGCGCGGCGGCGGCGGCGGCGACGCTGGGCGCGTGCGTGTGGACCGGAGGGGTTTGAAAGAGTGTGTGCGTGTGTGCTAGCTAGGCCGGGCCGGGCTGTTTAAGTTTTCTTTTTTTTTTAATTTCTTTGCCGAAT